>VUQI01001024.1:26126-39393 GCA_015106735.1 Paratilapia polleni | reverse complement strand
TAGATCATCACCGATCCTCCACCAAATTTCACAGTGGGTGCGAGACATTGTGGCTTGTAGGCCTCTCCAGGTCTCCGTCTAACCATTAGAGGACCAGGTGACTCATGACTTTACTCCAGTCCGCTATGGTCCAATCCGCTATGGTCTTTTGCAAACTTCAGCCTGGCTCTTCTTTGCTTCTCATTGATGAAGGGCTTTTTTCTAGCTTTACACGACTTGAGCCCTGCCTCTAGGAGCCTGTTTCGAACCGTTCTCGCTGTGCACTTCACCCCTGCCATTTGCCATTCTTTTTGTAGGTCACTTGATGTCATCCTACGGTTCCTGAGTGACATTCGAATGAGGTGACGACACCCTGGTCAGTGGAGAGTCATTTTCGGCCTCTGCCAGACTGTAGCTTTGTTGTTCCCAATGTCTGCTGCTTGACCTTGTTCTTATGAACCGCTGTCTTAGAAATTTTAAGGATGGAAGCAACCCGACGCTCACTGTATCCCTCTGCCAGTAAAGCCAGAATTGAACCCTTCTTTTCCTCACACAAACTTTTCTTTTCATTTCCTTTGGCATGGTCAATAGTTTTTTTTTTTTTATTCCAGTTACTTTTGCTGTACTACTAGCACTGTTTTTGCCATCCAGTTGGTCCTATTGCAAGATTTGGTTCAGGTGATCACCTCATCAGTACCTTATTAGGTAGAAACCGGTGTGCTTGTGTTGGAATTCAAGAGACACTGGAATGGAATGACTGTCATATATGTAGAGATGCTGATTTCTGAAAAATTTGCAGTGGTCTCTTAATTTTTTCCAGAGCTGTAGGTTGCAAGGTGACAGCACAGCATTTGTACACTCACTTTGATATTTCAGTTTAAAGGGTTTGTGTTTATCTCTGGACTTAGAGTGTGTGTCTGTATGTGAATAAATGCTAACTGAAGCATGCCTACACATATACTTAAATACATGCTTTAAAATGTATCTCAGCAACTGAAGTGCATTATGCCAGTGGATGTGTTTGATGATGCATGTTTTTATTTGCATCTGTGCATCAGTGCATACATCTAGGTACTCTCTTAGTTCATCACTCTGTCTGTATGTGTGTGTGTACCTGTATGGTTATAAAAGCAGGTCTTATGCATCTTGCCCATGAAGAGCTCCAGACCAATGATGGCATAGATGATGATGACGAAGAGGACCAGCAGGGCAATATGGAGCAGAGGAACCATGGCTTTGATTATGGAGTTCAACACTACCTGTAAACCTGCAGCAAACACACATTTGCTAAAAATCCAAAGATACACATGAGATTGGACACAACATTTAAAAAATACACACAATTATAATAAAATCTGAGGATTAGAGACTCTCTTCAAAAAGCACTGGTGGCACCTCATATACCAGCACTGTCATAATTAATCAGCATGCAAGCACTTAAAATGACTATTATATTTCATCTGAAGCTTTAATATTCTTTCTTCCACTTGGAGAGTATGACTTCTATTAATTTGTAGGTAAAAAAAAAAATGAAACACAGTATTTTCAAATGCAAATTTGTCCACAAGCAGAACACATCTCCAGTTAATTTCTCCAGTTAATTTTATGAATGCTTTGATGAACAAAAGCTCAGAGCTCTGCATATTAATAACTTAAAATAACTGCAGCATAAATATGTTGCTGCTGAAGAGAAAGTAAAAGTGAGTATGCTTTGGTAGGATAAACTGTGGGTTTATTTAACTGATTAATTTGTTAAAAATGCACATGGGTTTGTGCGTATAGATAAGATCATTTTATTAGATCACACTCATGTATTAATTTCCTCAGTTACTCTTCTGAACTCTTCTGCAGTCTTTGTATTTAACGGTAAGCAGTGACTTGATATTTAAGGACAAATGCAGTGTCTGTGAACTTTGATGCTATTTGTACCTCTTTGTGTACAAAAAATAAGCTACGCATATTTTCTGGCTCCAGTGAAGCAAATTGATCTGTATTATTTACCATTTGAGCTGTGCAATTCTATACAACTAACTTGGTGGAGTAAATGCAACCGCAAAAATCACTGTGGCGTCATGGAGAGAGGAATGCTTGGATATTTTGGATATTATACAGTACTTGCTTCTCTTCTTCACTAGATCATACAGAAAACTGACGTTTTCCTTTAAACACTAAGTTTTTATTAAAAAAAAAAAAAATTCCACAGCGTATAAGCAACTGGATGCTGTCCGTGTGCTAATCTGCAAACATGCTACTGATCAGTTGCCACGACACCAACTGAATACACAGCCCAGTGACGTTGGATGACATTCAGTCCAAACACTGCACATGGGCAGCACTCAGCACTTTTACACCAAATGACAGAGCAATGGCTGTGCACTTCCATCCGGTGCATTTGTTTGCAACTGTAATGCACACACACACACACACACACACACACACACACACACGCACACACACACACAGGTGCAAACACACAAATTTCATCAAAAATATCTGTTCTTTTTGTGTCTTAACAGATACAAACACATCTAGAGCTCATAGTCTCTAAATTTCTGACAACAGGACTAGAACAAGAAAGGGTGTGAGTATATGTGTGTGTGTGTGTACGTTTGTGTGTTATCATGCGTGGCGTCAAGCATCAATGCCAGCTTCAATCTCTGGTCCATTTTTCCTCCCACAACACCCAATAACTATTCACACCTGATCCCCAGAGAATCATTTCTGCTCCTTTCTTTCTTTCTTTTCTTTTATTCTTTTTTTTTCTTCCACAGCTCTGAGTACTTACTCGGTACTCCAGAGACCAGTCTGAGGGGCCTGAGTACTCTGAATGCCCTCAGAGCCTTGACATCAAAGCCCGCTGCCTTCCCTCCAATAGGAGTGGCCCCATCGCCTTTTGTGGCCTGCTCCAAGATTGCACTGAATAACCTGTAAGACAGAAAGTAATGACTTCAATAACCATCATTTTCACATTGACATCCCATCTCCACATACTAGAGAATATAAGAGCGAGAGAAAACAATGAAAGAGATACAGATGTAAAGGGTTATAATACAAAAAGCAATGAAGCTTATTTTATCTTCTTCTTCACCACTTTTGATACTGACCATAGTGCTGCACAATATCAGGTACCAGTTAAAACAATTTACTTAACTGTTAAAAACAAATAATGAAGCTGTACAGGCATACACAAAAGGTAATCTGAAAATGTGAGTTGGAAAAGGTATGATTGAGGTGAGATTTGAAAACTGTTGTTGAGGCTCTGGAGGAGGAACCTGCTCCATAGTTTTGGAGGTGCAACTGAAAAAGGTTGCTCAATATGAGATAGCCTGGGGTTAGCCTATTTAAGCACTTGTAGGTAAGCACATTTTTCTATTAATCCTATACCAAACAAGTCACCAGTGGAACATTGCAAGTGAAATATGCTCACACTTATTGAGACAGCAGCCAAGTTTGAGAACACATTTTTAAAAGGTAAAGTACTGCTGAGGTGAAGTCATCTGTTCTGTTTTACAATGTGACTCTTGGAGAAACTCGACAGCAAAAACTAAAACAGATTAGTAAGTTATCCCTCCAACAAAACACTAGAAAGTATTTCATCTGTTCCCTCTGTCTTTCACAGATAAGGAAATGTGAGACATGTGACTTTAATGATTTGACAGTCAGCTCAAGAGAAGCCTGTGCATGACTGTAGTGAAGTTAGCTGTCTCCAACACACACACACTTAAAAATCACAGTCAGGTTATCTGGCAGGCAAAGTGTGCAGAAAAAACATAAACCATATTAGTCTCCTCTATTAAAATGCCAAATCTGTTATTACACTGTTGCCCTTTATAGTTATTACCCTTCATGAAAACATACACAAACATCTGGCCAAGAAAGATTTATTGAGTTTGAATTAATGGACTTTGGCCAAAATGTGTGAATGCTTTGCTTTGGCGAAATTCAGGTCTAAGACTGATTTTCATAGCTTGGGTTACTGCCTTTAGTTTCACTGAAGGGAAATCTAAACTGCACTATGATAAGGTAGACCAGCAGTTGCCAACCTTGGGATCGAAAAGGACAAGATGAAAACAGCTAAACAGCTGCACTGTGAGGATGAGTTGATTTGGGTTTTGAAGGGTCACAAGCCAATAAGACTGGCTAGTGCCCATGAGCACTAAGCAAGGTCAGTAAAGCCATAATTTCTCACACTGGTCTGCAAGAACTTGGGATAAAATATAACACTGATTGTGAGGAGCAAATCCCAACAGGCAGGTTCTTTTCTTGTGGAAAGCACAGGCATAGCATAGCAGCTAATGCCCACGGATTTTTGGAAGGAGATGATCAGCAATCACACTGTACTCGCCAGGTGTCCACACATATTTGTCAATGTAGTGTATTTAGACAAAAGCAGAAATATAATCTTCAATAAAAGGCTAAATATGTTTTTATGCTCTTGCCTTTTGTCAACTATTATCCCCAATGAAATTATTGACATACATCCCTTTGGTGTAAGTGACTCACAAGCTTGAATTTATGTACGTCCAGCTGAGCTTATCACTCTCCCCTTCCTGTCTCTGTCTCTCCGAGATTCTTTAGAAATCACCATACAATACCATTTTCCAGCTAGCGTGGCTCAAAGGCCAGTCAGTGGCGCGTTAGTCATGGAGAATTATCAATTAGCACAGATGAAATGGCCACTTGAAAAGGCCTCTCAAAACATATCTCCCTCTCTCTCCCTCTCACACTCTCTCTTAGCCTCTCTATTTCGCACTACCTCCCTCTCAATTTGATTAACTCTCTTTTCCTCTCTCTCGGTGGGAAGCACTTCTTTGAAACAGAGTACGAAGAGTACGTCAAAGATTCACAATTTTGCACCACCAGCATGTTCTTTTTGTTGTAGGGTGTTTAAAGATAATTAGAGCCTTGGAGTGTAGCACCACATTATGACTTGTATACATCCACAGTTAAAGATAGTACCAGCTGCATACATTCATAAAGAAAATTGAGGTTGTGAGGTGTCATAGTAGTCAAAATGTCAACACCTCATCACTTAATAAAAGGTTTGATAAAGTTATTACAACTTTAAATGCTTTAAACAGTTGTAGTCAGTGATTGTTGAAGCACTATCTCTGAAACAAACAACATTTGTAGCCAAGTGTGCCAAACTAAATGCACTTTCTCTGTTTTACGCTTAGATGCAGTCCCTGATGCACTGGCTGGAAATACACTTCCATACTTTACACATTTAGATACCTTTGTTTAGTACATATACGTATATACAGTATGACAAAACTTCATGGCAAACTGCTATGCCATGAACACAGAAACAAGCAAAAGACACAGCTGTTATATATTTATACCATGAGTGCACAGTTTTGTGAAAATTGACCGATACTGATACTGATATTTGGTGATTTAAAAATCTGACATATTGGCCGATATTTCTTCTTTCAGACACATGAAACATAAACAAATTGCCCTAACATTTGTTATGTGTAGTTATTTATTTACTCTTTTACGCTCTGCTTGACTCTGCTCAGATCAGCTAATTGTTGTGTTTGTGGTGTCCAAACATGTGTGTTGCCAACAGGGAAGTTGCAGAGTGCCCTCTGGTGGGCAAACTATGCAACATCAAGACTCATAACAAGGTTGAAGGGTGTTTCTCCCGTCTTTTCTTTACTTTTTAAATTTTCCTTTATCGGCTGTTATAAATGATAATACCGATAGCTAATGTCAGCTGATAATATCGTCCCGCTGATAAATCAGCCTAATTTTGCTTATTTTGGTATATCGTTTTACAGTAACTGTGTGGAGTTACTATCTAGTATTACTTTCCATCACAGGCTCTGATTACCCAAGTTGACATCTTTAAATAGCTGCTTTAGGCTGGGTAATGATCCAGTGGGTAAGATATTTTAGTTTCTTCTCATTGCTTAGGCAGTATTTTTAAAACTGTTGTCTATTTTTTTTTTTAACAAAACTCTACACAATAACCACAAAATATGACATCAAACCAAGAAAACATTACATATCTCTTGCAAAAGCAAACATGTTATGCAAAATCCTACAAACATTGCACACAAACTGAACACAATGCTCTTTTACAACCTGCACACAAATTGAATAGGGCATTAAGTACCAATTGTGCACTGATAATCTAAATGGCTTTTGCTTTACGTGTGTGAAGGGGCAAAGCACTTTGCCAGCAAGTTTTGTCATACATTTAGAGTAGCATCCAAATGTGTAAGGTACACATGTGTAATCTGAACATAACACGCTATTTATATAAATAAAGGGAATAAGTGTGCTTCTCAAAAATTTCTATCATTCCTCAAACAATGAAAGTGCAATAGAAGAAAACAAAAATTTTTTTGTGGGTCAGGCCATGAGAGTTCATCCACATCACATTCAGTGTTGTCTTTAACTCGACAGCATGGAAAGTATTGCCTGGAGTGCAGTATCTGAGTGAAGTCTAGTGAGTTGTTTTACAGCCTTTTCTTTTGTTGCTGTTGTTTTTTTTGTTCGATAAAATCAGGAATTGAGTGTAAAGCAGAAAATATGCATTCAGTTTATATAAATCCTGCTCAAATTTTATATGCTGGAATAAGTGGCATGTGATAGTTTTCTCACCCTGTAAATGGTGAACCAATGGAATGCGCCTTATATATATTCTTTACTAGCAAAGATTTTTGCCTGAATGCTTTACTCTGTTTTTGTGTTGATCACACACATAATACAGGGAGGAAAAATAAAATTAAAGAAGCATGAAACTGCACAAGGAAGGAGATGTACACAATACATGTGATGGAAAACAAAAGTGAAAAATTGATGGAGAGAAGACAAAGATGAAGAAGACGTAAAGCAAGTAGTAATGCAGAAACAGAACACATGGTTCTTAAAAAATTTGTTTGCTGATGCATTAAATGCTGAACTTTAAGTCACTATAATTCAACTTGGATCTTTTTATATTGTTAATGATTGTTAAAAAAAAAGGGGGGTGTGTGACAACAAAAGTTTGAGAACTGCTGGACTTAAGAAAGAGTCTATATACAGTCTCATTCATAATGCACACACACACACACACACACACACACACACACACACACATGCACACAGCCTGTTGACTTACTGGGCCTTCACTAATAACTTCTTAGTTACATGTCAACACGAGTATGGGCTGCAGCATCTATGTGAACGTGAACATGTGTGCGTGCATGTGTGTGAGGGTGCATGTGTCTCTGAGGCTGATCAGCATCAGGTACAAGCTCTTTCACCCATATGGTGAATAATCCAGAGGGAGCGAACTCTTGTCGCTTCTCATCTATACACAGACACACAGAAAGGCTGGCAGTTAGGCTCACAAGGGCACACTGACAATCACTCATTCATACACACACACACACACACACACACACACACATGCACACACAGGTGCTCTCACAGCTTTACTTTTTTGTAAATCTCCTTCCAGCTTGTGAAATAGAAGAAGTTTGTATTTGTTAGTTTTTCATGTTTTTGCCAATGGATTTTATCAGTTTTCCAGATCATTTAAATGTCAAGCTAAAATTGAGGCAGCATCTTGGGGCAGCTGTGGCTCAGGTGGGAGAGTGGATTGTCTACCAATCGGAAGGTTGGTGGATCGACTCCTGGCTCCTCTAGTCCACATGTCGAAGTATCCTTGTGCAAGACACTGAAGATATAGGTGTGTGTGTGTGTGTGTGAATGAGACTTGTTGTAAGAAAGTGCTTTGAGTGCTCAAATTGAGTAGAAAAGTGCTATATAAGTACTAGTCCATCTTGTTGGAGTGCTTTCTAATGTGTTAGCCCTGTAGCTAGGAATTGGTTAGGATTAGGAAATCTATACTATTTTTGGGGTGTTAGGGAAAAATTCTGATGATGGATCATGATCATGTTCACCTTCATGATCCATTTACAGCAAAAAAGAAAAAAGAAAAGCTCTATAAACATGAGTTGTTTTAACATACAGTATTTATACTAAGTAACTAATGCTTTCTTTTTTTTTTATTTCTTTAGAGGGCAAGGGCAATCTTGTGCTTTTAAAAGAATAAGTATACTACAGAAGGGGATTAGAGACAATGAAAAAAAAATTGGGGTAATCTCAGAATTAAAAAAAAATTTTGACTTTAATCTCCAAATTCTGATTTTTTTTTTTTTTTCAGAATTCTGATTTTAATCTCAGAATTGTGACTTTTTTTTATCAGAATTCTGATTTTTTTTCCCCCCCAGAAATCTTACTTTAATCTCAGAATTCTGAATTCTGAGTAAAAGTCACAATCCTGAGACTGAAATCAGTATTCTGAGATCAAAATCAGAATTCTGTGGGAAAAAAAGTCAGAATTCAGACTCAGAATTCTGACAATTTTTTCCCCAGAATTCTGAAAATAAAAATCCTACTTTTTTACTTTTTTCAGTGGTCTTAATCCTCTCCTGTAGTATACTTATATTTGCCAGAAAAACAGAACAGAAAATTGTAAAACTGATGATATTGTAACGATGGAAAACTTTTAAAACCCTGGGGAAATCTCTCAAGGCCATCCAGGTTCAGTCCCCTAAAACCGTAATCATCAAACATCCTGATCTGTCCTTCAGCAAGACACTTCAAATAGAAGCCAATTTGTGTGTATTTCCTTCTTTGGCAGGGTTGTAAGGAAAAGACACTTACTTGCAGGCGTCAGTACAGTATAATTGTACTTTAAATCATCTTGCATCACAATAAAAAACACAATTCAAATCGAGAAAGAGACACAAACAGAGAGAGACAGACAGTGAGGGTAGATAACAGCTTAAGAGTGGTAAAGGTTGTGTTTATGCCACGGGCACTGGCACCATGTTGTGTGTGTTTATGGGTTGAAGCCAAACGTGTTCAGTTAGTGATGGCTAATGTGAGTGAACACTTGACTTGCAATGAACAAGACTCACTGAGTGTGCATGTCTGTGTGTTGGTGCATTTACAGAGGCTTCCTCCAGGCTGAGGGCACTTTCTTGCTGTCTCTTGCAAACACACACACACAGACACACACTCATGCTCAATTAGACCATCTTTATGGTATTAATGTAACTGTCAGGTCCAATGGCTATAGTACCATTGCCCCCACAAAATAATGTACACACAGCACAGCTGGCAGGCCAGACGTGCACACACACACGCAAACACACACAGGCAAAATGGGTTTAGCAGATGGACTATGTTGCCGAGTTGCAGATAAAGAAAAACAGAGCAGAGCTTTGCTATCAGCATCTCACAAGCTAATCAGTTTAAGCTTCACCAATACACTGATGGCCAAAGTTTGCTGCAGCTTTAACACAGATTCACTGTGGACTAAAAAAAAAAAAAAGCTTTGTTTATGACAATACTCCTTTCAAAGGATTTCTACAGTAGTCTATATAATACACTAAAAAAATAAAATAAAATACTATATATATTCAAAATATTGTGGAGAAAAAGACCACACATATCCTCTATCAGCCTCTTAATTTAGACTTAATTTGTGTGGCAGCAAATCTGAAAATCTGTCAAATTATTTTATGGCAATAAATAGAGAGTGTGCTCCTTTTTTTAAATAAGAGGAACTGCAACAATATCACAGAGGTAAAGTTGCATTGATTCAGAGTAATGATAATTTTTGATAATTTTTTTGAGCAATCAGCACAGACACCCTGACTGACAAAACTGAACATAATTTTGGTACAAATTGAACTTCATATTTTGATAGTTGTATGTTAAATAAATATATGACTGTAAGGCTGAATGAGTAAAGAAATTAACAAACTTCAACTTCTCACCAAGGCTGTATACTTGTCTCTCTGTCAATAAGATGACTCAAGCTGAATTTTGTGAAACCTGGTGGAGATGCGGATCATGGGCAGTAGAAGAATCTATAAAATGCTGGTGCAGACCTGGATCACTTTCCTTAAAATTCCTTCCTTCCTTGCCTTTACAACAAAAAGTAAAGACACCCATGTCTGAAATGCTATCTTACTGTAATTTTGAGAGACACTAACACCACCACGACCTCTTGCATTAGACAGAGGCTGCCAATGGTCTTGGCTGTACTTCCATTTGTTGACAGTAATTACACCAAGGTACTATGATTAATTTGCCAGTGATGTGCCGAGGTTTAAAAGTGTGTCAGGTAGCTCTTGAAAAGAGAACATGAATCACAATTGCACAACTGAATCTATGAAGTTTGCATCACCTGTCAATCTTCATAGATTCACTCGGAGTAACACAGAACCATCAAAAAACACGTCACAGTTTTTCTCTTTTCTGTGTGTTTCCGATCACTTACCCTACAACTACGATGATGAAGTCTAGCAGATTCCAGCCGTTCCTCAGGTAGGCGTTGGGGTGGAAGAGCAGGCCGTAGGCTATTACCTTCAGGAACGCCTCCACCGTGAAAATGATGAGGAACAGATACTCCACACGCTCCTGTGTACACACAAACATGAAAAGTCCATTTACTCGTCTGAGCGGCACCACTGCAATGTGACATGCAATGAGCAATAGAGAAAGAGAAAATCAGAGTAAACACAAGAGCGACATGATTATAAAAAGGAATTTAGTGGTAAATTTTGAAATAACATTAAACACTAAATACATGCTGCAAAAGAAATGATTCAGTATTCCTAACTCAAACTATCTGCAATAAATCTTTTCATCTTGAGAGGTGGCTAATTGGAAAAAATGGACATGCCATAGCACTATTATACACACACATTCCTTCACAATCATAAAAGTTATTTATTTTTCCCACATCAACACTAAGGACCGTGTATATGACTTGTGATCACTGGCAGTGCCGGCTGCCTACCCCTTCGAGTTTATCAGTCGGAACAAGATGTTCTGTCACTGTTTATATGGCTTCTGGTTTGTGTGTACGTGTGTGCATGTGTGTATTTGATTATTTATGTGTTAACATGTATTTGTCTAACTTGTAATCGTGTACACAATCAAAGCATTTTGATTATTTAATCAAACCGGATCTCTTCCTGTCCTACGAGGCTACTGTCTAATGGAAGGAATGAATTCATGCATGCACGTATGCGTGCACGCACGCACACATACACACACACACAAGCAGCATTTCTACTACAGACTTCCTCAGGGATTGTTGTCATATCGTCGACCCCTGCCTGAGTGGGGTCCTGGGAAATGTCCTGGAATGGCCTTGAAAGACAGCAGGATCATATAACTTTCTGACCATTGCAAAGTTGTAAACCATTCATCATCCACCTAATCATTTGTCATATCTGATTTTAAATATTTTACCAAGCTTATAAGGAAAAGTAGATCAAAGCAATGTGCAAATCTGGCTATTTCTTGCTGTGTAAATAAAACATTCTATATTTAGAAATATTCTACATCCTCTTTCTCTCCACTTTCTTTTTTTCTTAATAAAAACATAGTTAACTCCATCTACCAATCCATCCATCCATTTCATTCCCTGCTCCTCCTCTTGTTCCTACTCATTTCCCATGGATACATACACACAGAGGGCCAGAGGTTTGGGACAGAAGGCCAGTCAGGTCTCTCTAGGCTCCAGTCTCATCCCTGGGGAGAATTAGCTGAACCTGAAGCTGTGTTCAAGTTTACCAAAATATCTTGACAAGCTGACTGACAAAGCAGTTTAGGTTGGATTCCACAGTGGCCTTACAGAATCACATACAATACCAAAGGAAATGAAAACAGGTTCCAAATTGTCCAGTCCACTGGAATTATATGCCTTCAAGCCTGGTTATTTCCTTTGATCGATGCTGGCATTTTTCTCCTGACAGCTACAAAACTGACGTCACTGACAGCGGAGCATTTGCGCGCCTCAGTCACATGCAGGCCTTTTTATTTTATTCTGTTTCTATCTTGTTTTCAGGCTCACAAATGATAAATCATGTGTGCTGACAGGAATAATCTTTGATAAATGCAAAACTGATCAGAAGGCAATGACTAAGAAAGATCTAAAAGAAAGATCCAAAAGATCTAAAATGGACATGACATTGGTATAGGAAAAAATCGTATCCATCTGTAGACGATACAGTGACAATATTTAAAAACAGAATATCAACCTTCTAGTTTGGCTACGTTAGATTCATCTTCAAATAATAAAGTATGTGAATGTGTGACAGCTTAGTAGCTTCAGTTTTTTTTTGAGTATGTTTTCACCACGCATTACATGCTTATTTAGGCTGCAACAACACTGTCATGAAGAATAACTTTGTTAAATAAAAGCATAACTGTGAAAGATTCTAGCATTTAAATTAAAGTTGATGTCAGCACAAGTTTTTTTTCTCTTATTTAATACATTTATGTACCAAACACTACAGCAGTAGTGTAAAGAAATGAATGATTTTAACAGTACAATGAGGCCCTCATCAAGTTCAATCTTCTACTGATATGGACCCTACAAACTCTCAAACCTGAAGGAAAACCATTACAGAAAGAAGGTTAAATGTCTTTAACTGCATTTAATGCAAATCAGTCACATCAGTCTATAACCGCTAAAGTGCTTCTTAAGTTAAAAGCCAATGTTTATGTTGGACGAGCTCATGTATACAGTGCCTGCATTAAGATTAGCTGTTAAGGCCGATGAGAGTCTAAAGCCGATCCAGCTAAACAAACAATCTCTCAGCATGAAGAAAGACTACATCATACCATCATTAGGCCAGTTGCAGACACATTTACACAGCCATATCCAGGACCATGGGAATCAGGCATTTATGTAACCACAGTTCTGACTTTTTTCAAGTAGGTTTAGATAAGCGCTTAAGTTTGGTTTTTAGACTTCTATATAAGCACCGTATCAAAAATGTCTCCTGAATCATAGCTGCCAACACATTACAACTGCAGGGCACTGATAAAAAAAACATACAACTTAGCTTTGATTCTTTGTTGTTGTTCATAATGAAGTGATTGAACTTCTAAACTGTGATTTTCCCACACTTAGAAATGTTCAAGTAACTTGACAGTGGTGGAAGTGACATGAATTATAATTCTGAGGGTTTAAACAGTTTGAAACACAGACAACTTGAAAGGCAAGTTGATTTTTAGGCCAGGGATTCTGCACCTCAAGCGACTGCTCAGAAAGCTGTCTTAAACTTGTTTTGTTTCCGTTCTCTACCTTTCTAACCTCCACTCATTTCAATTCAAGTCCACCCAGAGTTCTTTTTCGGCACAAAAGCATCCAGCTTAAATATAAAGATAGAGATGGAGATTTTCACAGTCAACACCTGTCTTCTTTTTCTGTGTGTGTGTGTGTGTGTGTGTGTGGTTTAGCTGTTGCCTTGCTATGAGT
>VUQI01001024.1:10797-24216 GCA_015106735.1 Paratilapia polleni | reverse complement strand
TTCAGTTTCCTGTTCCTGTGTGGTCTTCTGCTGCTGTAGCCCATCTGCTTCAAAGTTCAACATGTTGTGCATTCAGCTGCATACCTCAGTTGTAACAAGTAGTTATTTGAGTTCCTGTTGCCTTCCTATCAGCTCGAAGCTGTCTAGATATTCTCCTCTGACCTCTGGCATCAAAAGGCATTTTCACCCAGAGAACTGCTGCTCACTGGATATTTTCTCTTTTTTGGATCATTCTCTGTAAACCCTAGAGATGGTTGTGTGGGAAAATCCCAGCAGATCAGCAGTTTCTGAAATACTCAGACCAGCCTGTCTGGCACCAACAACCATGCCACGTTCAAAGTCACTTAAATCATCTTTCTTCCTCATTCTGATGCTCAGTTTGAACTTCAGCAGGTCATCTTGAACATGTGTACAGGCCTAAATGCATTGGGTTGCTGCCATGTGATTGGCTGATTAGATATTTGTGTTAACAAGCACCTCAACAGGTGTACCTAATGAAGTAGCCAGTAAGTATATTACTCAATCATGTGACAAATGCATACAGTTTAGGTTCACCACAATTTCAACTGTGTGGGGGCTGAGGGAGCATTTAAAGTTGCAATCAGTTCATGTATTCAGGTGAACAATATAGACAATTTGCCTGGTTCTGTATTCATTTTTTTTTTAAAGTTCTTTATAATTTTTCTGAGCTGTTTTCATACATGTGAAATGCTGAATGGCAACAGTAGGCTAAAAAGATCCATTAACTACCTCAAAAGTTGTAGCTTTTGTATTTAAAAAGAAAAAAAAATCACCATGGTTTTGCCCAGCTAGGGGTCACCCAGATGGGGTGCCACCTTGCAATACACTTGTAATACCCTAGCACAGGATTGGTGCAGTGCTTTCTTGGGATGAGCTAGAGATATTGATCCTGTGTGCACTTTAGATTAATGAAGCTACAATGTAAAACTTTTCACATGTGTGGTAGAAATATAACTTGCAGGGGGGAAAAGGCTGTTTAAACCTTATTTTGGGTTTGTTTTCAGATTTGACTGGTGATTCTATACCTTACCTTTGAAATTATTGTTGATGCTCTGTCCCCATTCATTTCGATAGGGGGCTTCAAAATAAATGCCAGAATAATTGCATTGGTAAGATGGCTGCTTAGTGACAAGGTTTGCTTCTAGAAAGACTTTGGTAAAGTATTATCAACAACACCAACAGATGGGAATCCTTTAAACAAGGTAGGCTCTGTGTATAAGTCAAATGCTCAACACCTACATAAGACTGAACTAGCAACCACCTCTTTCCTATATGAAGCCAACCAATAACTCATGTGAGGCTGCAGGTAACAACACTAGAAGCTCAGACAAAAAAAAAATGAAGAAAGGGGCAGATCTGTTGATTCAAGGATAACTCTTTTAACCCTAAGTAAAGTTTGGGCCAATCCTGGCACTCTTACTTCTTCTCTCTCAGTAAGTGTCAGCTCGTCCTCTCCCAGTCCTTCTCCTCTGTCCCTCTTTCTGTTTCTTTTATCTCTTTCTTCCATGTCTTCACCTCTTTCTTTCTTTCTATCTCTGTGGGTGCCAACAAGAAGTTACCATAGAGACCAAGATGGGTTTCAACGTTGCCATGGAAACTGTGGGCTGCAACAGCAACAGCAGCAGACTTTCTCTCTCTTTCTCTCTCTCTCTCTCTCACACACACACACACACACACACACTCACATGCATACACACACACTCATGCAGATGACACTGATCAGTACTGTACCAAGAATATCCACAGCACATAGTCCTAATTACTACTCGTCCTTCAGCATTCAGACTTCCTATTGTATGTCTTTGTGTGCATATGCATACCAGCAACAGCTCTTGTATGAAATCATGTCTGTGCTCCAGTGATCATGTGTCATACCTTGCTTTCTACTTACCACCAGTAGATTGAACTTAGTCTTATATACAACTTTAGTGTCACTTTACACAAGCCTTTTATCTAGAACAAAGCTGACACACTGTTTATAATACAAGACTGACTCTCTGCCCATGAACTCATTTTAGTTCATGGGCAGGATATAGTCCAATTTGAGCTCAAGCGGGCTTGACCAACTCCAATTTTGTTTCCTTGTGTAAGCCTAAATCTGTACAAGTACATTCTGTAAATATTCACATTTAAAGGGGAATCAAAGAAAAGTGCAAATTTAACACTGCATTTGGTTTTTCTCATCCAGTCGTAACTTAAAGAAAAAAGCATCCGCTTAGCTCCTGAGTTATGGAAGGCCATAGGCAATGTCTTTGTCAGTAGAAAGGCCGTAAAACTGACCATAATTCAGACCTCTGGCTCAGGTGAAATAACGAGTTTGGACAACCACTCTCATGCCACGATCTATTCTTAAAGACTTAATGCACTCCTCATGCCAAATACTGTGAAAAGTCCTAAAATTGTGCCCTCTTCCGCACTTTTTATATTGCAAAGCCATGAGTGGGCCAGACTGGATCCTTTGGTGGGCTGGTTCTGGCTCACGAGCCATATGTTTGACCCCTGTGATCTGGAAAATAATGCAAAACAAAACTTTACCCATAACTATTATATAATAATTATTACCCTAACCATAACTATTTCACCAAATTAACTTAACAAATCTACAAAGAACTGATTGAAATGAAACCATAACTACAAGTATTTTCCTCCAGAACTTTTGATTAAGCTTTACTTTTTATGTAAGTTTTCTGTCACATCTGTATTTATTCTATAATTTCTTTCAAAAGGACTTCAAAACTCAAAACGACACCTGTAGATTGATCCTGTCACACCATCTGTCACTGTTTTATAGGCCTGCTCAATGGCTAAAAAGAAATCCTAACCACATTACATTTAGATGCCAGTTATTTAACATGATTACTCATTAACCCAACAACTGCATTTATTGAACTTAAAAAAATTCTTTTTTGCTGTCTATTTTCTTGGCATTTAATATAATTGAAGTGTGCAGACAGCAGTGATGAGAGACCCTGACTTGCACGCCTGAAGACATGTGGTCACCTTGGGTTCAAGCTGGATTTTAGAGTGTTTGGGCTTTTAGGAAGGGTGAACTATAAACTTTAAAGAGAAGAAGCACCACTACAAAAATGAATGGAGCACAATCATCTTTTTATCCTGGTTATCTTGTTTTCATAATCACTGGAAGCCAAAATCCTTACTTAAACACCATAGCTGACAGTCATAAAGAGGAAAAACTCAGCTCTCCATCCCTGCACTCTGCTCTGCACTAAGGACATCCAGCTATCAGCTCTTCATAGTCACTCAAGAGAAGAGAACTCTCTTCTCTCTCTCTCCAAAGCCTACTATTGAGGTTGTATTGAGAAAGGCTCTTAAAGCAATGCTGAGCTTTGATAGCAGCACCTTGTCTAATATATTGTCAATCATCTATGTCAGCTGCCCTGCTCTATGAGTAAGAAATGGAAAAGTGTTTTCTTTCCTCTACACTCATGGCCTGGTGAAACAGGTCTCAAAGCAGAAATAAACAGTAAGAACAGGAATACAGAAGATTCAGACACAGATACCCCTCCTATGAGATACTCCTAGGTATGAGTTTGGTTCACTGAATATATATGACAGTAAGAGCACGAGTGCTTGTGTTCTACATAATTAAAGGATGACACAAGGGAAGGGGACAAAACAAGACATACAGAGGTCTACATAATATGTAATTATGATATCCAGAAGCCTTGAGCTACAGACTGTGTTATGCAAACATAGCTTAGCAAATATTATGATTTCATTTGAACAAAAGACTGCCTTGAGATATTCAAATATCTATTTAGGCGCCATTATCGGTGGCACCTCTGTGACTCACAGGTGATCTCAAACATTTTAGAGATTTTCCTGGTTAGCAGCTTTAGAAATAGTCTATTTTTGCACAACTTCAGAGGTTTTTAGTTGCCGCGAGGCAACAGATCTGAACACAGTAGCAGCATGCTGCTAACATGTTTGCAGCACATGTTCAACACAAGACTCATTTACAAACTTCAGTTCCAATTTGTGAGCGTCTGGAAGGAATCAAGTTTGATTAAAGATTACGGCTTGTGTTGTATGCGTTTGGGGAGAGATAGAAAAGGAAAGTGATCTACGCCTGTCAAGGTTCATGACTTCTGACCCTTGACAGGTGTAGATCAAAGACAGAACACACGCATGCAACACTCACACAGCCATAGTCTCAAACAATACATTTACATGTCCATATGCAGAAGCTTACAGTAATATGGCTGTTGTACTGAAAATACTAGACTGTCATTGTTTATTTCCTGCAGTATACTGAACATCAAAGTTTACATAAAGACAAAAACTCCAGTTTCTAGGCAACTGGCACTGTAGTTATCAATTTTAAAAAAAAAAAAAGCAAGAAAGAAAGACAGAAAGAATGAATGAAGGAAAGAAACAAAGAAAAGAAAGAAAACTGAGACATTTGCATGCATGCAACAAAAGTCTTGACACACAATCTGTCTGTGGAGGTTGATTATCATGAGTCTTGTGTGTCTAATGTGATAAAAATGATTCACATTTGTCTTTCCATAACAATTTTTACAAATACAGATGACACGCTGTGTTCTCTCATGCTGGTCCAGAGAGTTTGCACATTTCAGCTGTAGCTTTCTTTTTTTTTTTTTCCAAAGGCAACTTTTAGAGGAAGAAATGACATCATGTGAAGAATGCAGAGTGATCAGTAGTGTGGGGGGTTGACATTTATTTTATATTGACGGTATGTGCCATCATTTCAGAAACACTGCCTTAGAAAGCTTCCTAAAATCAATGCTTCAATCAGTAGTGAATATTTGAAACTTTTTGTTTTGGGTTCAGAGGGAGCATACGTATAAATCCCCATACACATTAGCTAAGGTAACGACTGTGCTGTGACTTTGGCTATATTTCAGGTAAAACGATCGCTCAGAGAGAAAGTTAGAAGTAACAGAATGTCTCTTACTTTTTTCACTCACACGCTGCCCAGCATCTGTCTGGGTGCTGCACTCTGTCACTGACTGACCAGAGCCAATGGAGAGAAAATCTGAATCAGTATGGTACATAGATTTTTAAGCAGGTTGCTACGTCTGGCGACAAAGTTGGCAACAATAAGGCAAATAGAAGTGTGATGATCACTGCTGTGAATGAGAAGAATTTTAGGCGGCCAAGCTTAGACAGTCTATATTTTGACAAAAACTATTTATATCTGAATCCCAAAATTTAAAACCAAATACCTAACCGATGAACGCATATCCAAATAGTCAAAATTTGGGTACAGCTCTATTGATTAGATTTGACTGATTATTCAGATTGGCTTTGTGTGTCAGGACTTAGGAACCTATCATGCTCATTTCCAGCAATATATTTTCGTACTTCGATTCTACTAGAGTAGCTCATATGCACATTGGTGTGGTGGTTAGCACTGTCACTTCACAGCAAGAAGGATTCAAATCCATCAGCTGGCTGGGGCCTTTCTGTGTGGAGTCTGCATGTCCTCCCTGTGCCAGCATGGGTTCTCTCCAGGTGCTTCCTCCCAGGGTACAATGACATGCATGTTAGGTTGATTGGTGATTCTAAATCGGTGTGAAGCCCTGCGATAGACTAGCGACATGTACAGGGTGTACCCCTCCCCTTGCCCTATGACAGCTGGGAGAGGTTCTAGCCACCCAACCCTCAATTGGATAAGTGGAAAAAAAATGGATGGATGGATGGATGGAGTAGCTAGCATTATTCACAGTTCAAAAAAATTTTTATTCACCTCATACCTGAGTCCACTGACTGTCTGAAACAAGGTCTTTTTATCTCCTGTCCCTTTAAACCACCTTTCTTGTCATGGGCTGTTCCATGCAAGCTAAAGTTTTGAACAGCAGGTGTGTGAGGCTTCTGTTCTCACAGCCAGAGCTGTTTGCCTGAGACAACCATATTAAGAATTTAATATCACTGAAATAATTTAGATCCAAGAGAAGAAAAAACTGTGTGAAACTGAGTGTTTAGAGCAATCTGAAGCTTTGAGTTCTTAGTTCACTGGGATTACTTGTGCAATGACCTCATTACTTGAAACTCTGGCCAAGATCAGCATGAGTACACACCATTGTTAAGAGTATCTATCTCTGTTTGTTTGGGTAGTTCTTTCTTTCTTTATCAGTTTATCTCACTTTTACACACAGGGAGACTAAATATGTCAATAAACAACATCCCAACTGAAATTTCTCTGGGAAACCAGACATTAACTGCCATCAAGTCTTTTTTCTTTCTCTAAATGAATAATTTTTTCATTCACGCTCTTAAGAGGCATCGCTTGCTCTAGGTTACAATGTTGGAAGCCTATCCCAGGAAGACTGAGAAATACCTTAACATATAAGCAGTCTTACATCCGTACAGGTGATAAAGCCAAGTAGAAGTCAAACCGATCTTTAACTGAGAGACAAAACATCTAAAATTATCTTCAAATATGGACTGAAGTATAGAAACCAGGAGGAAAAAAACATTTGGAAGGATAGCAAAATAAAGAGAGAACTGAGTGAAAAAGGGAAACAGAGTAACTGGTCTAAAAATAAAAGAACACAGGAGCATAAATCATCTAATATAGACAGCCAGTGTGTGTGTGTCTTAGAGAGTATGGATAAATGTGTGTACACTAGTTGATGTCTGAGGGGAGGTAACTGGTACCCTTGAGAGATGAGAAGGACAGAAAGAAAGCAGGAGACTGCAGAAAGAAAAAGAGAGAAAGATACTGTATATAATGAAAAGAGAATGAACAAAGCCCAGATGAAGGGTCTTATTTTCACTTATCCCTCCATTCCAGCTTAGATACTCCCTTTCCTTTCTCCCGATCAATTGTAACATGCTACCTCTCCAGTTCTGCATTCTGTTATGTGTGTTGTGTCTGACTTATCACGACTTCGCCTGCGTCCTGCCTCACCACGCAGGGAGACAGATGCTGCATGCACACAAATACTGTCACAGTCCTGAGTTTGGAGTACACGTCCATGCTCCTTCTTGTACATACACGCTCACAATGCACACAGATTTGTACGTGCAGGGGGCACACATGCAAAGGTACAAATGAAGACAAAGTGAAGTGAGATGTGAGATCACTGTAGTGCATCAAGATCAGAGTAGCTGCTTGCTAAACTGACAGGAAGAGATAGATTACTATACTCTGTAACTCACTGCATGACTCATGGTAGAGAATGAGTGTGTGCGTGTGAGTCATCTAATATGCCTCTTGGGCTGATCGTGCTGTTGTGACTTATAAGGAACACGGAGGGACTGAAAGGTGGTATAGAATGACAAGAACTTACCACAGTATATTGACACAGAATATTAAAAATAGCATCATTATTCATCAGTCTCTTACAAATGTCACCCTATTATATTTGCACCTCACTTCTATCATATGTGAACATGTGCTGTATTAACAATAAAGTCTTTACAGTAATGAACTGGTAAACTGAAACCTTTTGAAATCAAAGTAACTCTTTCAAACATCTTGGACTGCCAAATGGAATAACTGGCCAATAATTCAGTATGGGCTTTATGGTCTCTCTTTGTCACCCCAAAAGTTTCATGTATACCCAAACAGATAAGCAAAGCTTTTCTTCTTAACACTTTCTTTCATCTGTTCCTCTTCCCATCTCTCACTCTTCTTACAGGGCTTCCCCCTTTCTGTTCATATCGCTCCTCTCCCTTTTCTTTTCCCTTTCTTAAAGTTTTTTGACCATTTGTTCTTCTTCTCCAATCTCTCTTGGCTCTCGATCAATTACCCTGTCTTCACAACAAGAAGATGCAGAAAGAAAATCACTGAAAGAAGGAAAGAAGACAGTGTTGGTGTCATCCTGGCATCAACTGAATTAACCAATCAGAAACTACAGAAAATTCTATGCCCTGAATAACCAACCATGAGAATAAATAAGCAAAATATCAAAACTGTTCAAATTGAATTAAATGTCATACCTATAGGACAAGGCCTGCACTGTTAAAGTGATTTGAAAAACTTTTTTTTAACCATTAGTCACAATGACGCCAGCATAGGAAGGCATGAACCACAGTCACATACAGTGATAATGTGGGATATGTGCTCTGTGACAGGGAGGGCCAAGTTTTGCCTTCTAGTTCTTTGCCTACTGAGATCAAACATTACATGAGTGTGTATGTACCCACAGATGTGCTGACATAAGTTTTCCTCAGATATGATCCAGAATGGGCCAGCAACCATGGAAAATGTGGTTCAGTGAAGCTGTGGTACATTTTAAAGTTTAAATGACAGACAGTATGTTTAAAACAAGTAGATCCAACTCTTCAGGTTGAAACAGAATCTGATGTTTAAGCATTTAAAAGGCAAATAATAAATCTATTAATATATTTTATGTTTTCCTTTCGGTACTGGTAATATCAGTATTGTGCCTTTAATACCTTTTGGTTTTCAGCTCACTGGTTAAAAGAGTGACGATAATGACAAAAATGTTTAAAAAATCCCCCCAAAAAACAAGGCTTTATATTTTATATACAGTCTTTATGTATATACAGGTAAAAAGAAAGCATACCCTCTTTCAATTATAAGGTTTTACATATCAGGACATAATGAAAAATCATCTGGTCCTTAGAAGGTTTTTAAATTATTTAAATACAAGCCAAAATGCAGAAATCGTGTGAAAAACTAAGTACACCCCATGATTCAGTAGCTTGCAGAACCACCTTTAGCAGCAACAACTTGAAGTAATCGTTTTCTGTATGACTTTATCTGTCTCTCATGTTGCTATGGAGGAATTTTAGCCCACTCTTCTTTACAACCTTCCTTTGACTGGGCCATTGCAACATCTCGATTCTTTTATTTTTCAGTCATTGTGTTGTAGATTTGCTGGTTTCACTTTTGGTCTTGTCTGACCAATGAACATTGTTCCAGAAGTCTTGAGGATGTTGTTTGATGCAACTTTGCAAACCTAAGCCGTGCTGCCGTCATTTGTGTTAGAAAGAAGACGCTTTCTTGTGAAAAGCCCTCCAAATAAGCCATACTTGTTCAGTCTTCTTCTAATTGTACTGTTATGAACTTTAACATTTAACATGCTAACTGAGTCTGAGATGTAGCTCTTGTGTTTTTTTCCAGTATCTCTGAGCATTGCACAGTCTGACCTTGTGAATTTGCTGGGCCCTCCTCTCATGGGGAGATTGGCAACTCTCTTGAATGTTTTCCACTTGTGAATAATCTTTCTCATTGTAGAATGATGGACTTCAAAGTGTTTGGAAATGACCTTGTAACTCTTTCCAGATTGATGGGAAGCAACGATTGCTTCTTTAAGATCATTGCTGATGTCTTTCCTCCTTGGCATTTTGTTAATACACACCTGAATGCTCCATACCAGCAAACTGCCAAAACCTCTGCTTTTATAGAGGTTGTATTGAAATAATTTTAAGACCTTCTAAGGACCAGATTATTTTATTATGTCCTCATATGTAACACTTTAGAATTGAAAGAGGGTTTACTTTCTTTTTACCATGACTGTATATTATACCCCAGCCAAGTTACTTGTACTTGCTTGTACTTGTTTGCCCTGTGTCCACCTACTGAACTGAGCTTGACTTGCATCATAATAGAGCAGCATACATTCTGCAGCAGTGGCCAGCCACTACAAAATCACTGCTGTTCCTGCTTCAGAAATTTAGGAAATGCCATGAAGTCATAATTACACGACTCTGCAGAGGGCTTTTAATATGATGGAGACACATGGAGAGACTGAGTCGAGGCAAGAGGGAAAGACAAAAGGAAAAAGAAAAGGCAAGAGAAATTAACAGCGACAGAATCCCCTTTCATTTCTACAATAAAGTATTTTACAAAGCTCTCCTTAAAACATCAGCAAAATGAGAACAACAAAATGAGCTTTGTACTGAATGCTGGTTTCATGTTACATATATTGCATGTCAGAGGGGGAACATGATTTGACACAAGACCAGGAGAGTCAGTTAGCCTCCAAATTTTTTTTAGCACATATATGACAATTTAAATGATAGAGGTCTACGATTTGAAGTTAAATGCAGTAAAGATGAAGAAGGTTTTACATAAAATGTAGTTAATGCTAACACCCCTCAAAATCTTTCTATTAAACATTAAATATTTTATATATGTGTGATTTAGATCATATGTTTTTGCTGTCATATGTTCTACATTTTCTTTTGCAGTCACTTTAAGTGTTGCTCTATTTCCTATTTTTTCATTTCCAATTGATATTCACTCTGACTGCCAGTGCACTACACCGTGCCACAACAAAACTCTTTCCCCCAGTTGCTGAATGAAAAAAAAAATTGTAGAGGAAACACTGCTCTGTCCATGTTGATTTGCTCCTATCAGAACCAAGCACACCACTCTACCTCCCCACAGAGGGCTCAAAAAGCCCTGCCTGGGAATGTATGTGTGCTTGTTTGCATTTTTGTTAGAATTGCTCCATCATTCCTCCCCTGGTTAATGTTCAGTGGAGCAGGACCAGAGCACAACAAGGTGAAAATAGAGAAACAGAGATACAATGGGAAAACACTGACATGTGTATCTGTGTGTGTGTGTGCGCGCGCGCGTGTGTGTGTGTGTGTATGTGTCTCACTGAAAAAGAATAAATAACACTGAGGTGCGAATCCCATACAGCTTTAAAAGCACTGCAACTGATATGTCAATTATTTCTAATAGCACCTGGAATCAATAATAATTCCTCTTAGCAAACTACACATGGTTTCATTACAGGGCCATTATGTATACTTAAACGTGCCATTTAAACCAGGTCATATGGGATCATGCTTTCATGTGCTGTGTTGTGCTGGGCAGTTGTTGTATGCCAGTTGTTTGCTGGAAAGAGCTGTATACCATACTGCAGGAACTAAAGGCCGATGAGGGAGGTGTGACTGAACCAGAAGGGAGAGGTTGTAAAGCCAAAACACAGATGTAAAAGATTTTAGAAAGCTTGACAGACTCATTGGAATTTGTTTATTTATGCTTTGTTATATTCAGTTTTAATTACCTTTTGTAACTTTCTATTGTCTCCATATTGCACTTATGCTTTTCCTTTCACATCAACCACTTCTGCTTTAGTTACTTTACTGAACTAAATTAAATAATAAAATCAGCCACAGTGGTGAAAAAAAAACTACTTAAAATAAATGTGGTGAAGTGGTTAGGACTGTTGTCTCATAGCAAGGAAGTTCTGTAGGGTCTTTGTGAACTCTGCACCTCCTCCCTTTGGCTACATGGGGTTTTTGGAGGTGCTCTTGTTTTACTCCCATCGTCCAAACTTGCCAGGTTAATTGGGGATTCTGAATTAGTCATTGGTGTGGATGTAAGCATGAACCATTGTCTATCTCTGGGTTGCTGGGATGTGCTCAAGCCATGTCCATGAACCAAGCTGGATAAGAGGTTCTAAAAAAATGGGTGAATGTATGGATAAGCAATATAAATTTGATTATTTCCACAAGTACTGTCTGCATAATAAGTAATGAATTAAATAATAAGCATTGCTTTCATTTTCATGAAATTATTCTCCTCACATACAAAGTCTTGAATAATCAGGCCCCATCATATCTTAAAAACCTTGTAGTACCCCATTATCCCAGCAGAGCACTTTGCTCTCAGACTGCAGGCTTACTTGTGGTTCCTAGAGTTTCCAAAAGTAGAATGGGACACAGAGCCTTCCTTGAGCCTGGTTCTGCCGGAGGTTTCTTCCTGTTAAAAGGGAGTTTTTCCTTCCCACCTTCTCCCAATGCTTGCTTATAGAGCATCATCTAATTATTGGGGTTTTCTCTCTAATATTGTAGGGTCTTTACCTTACAGTATAAAGTGCTTTGAGGGGACTGTTGTTGTGATTTGGCGCTATATATAAATAAAACTGAATTGAACTGAAGTGTGTATGTGCTTTCTTAACATTAAAATAGCAGGAAAAAGAAGGCAACTGTAAACTCGGACTCCTTTCTGGGACTTATGAGTCCATAATTCAGCTGAAACTGAAGAATTTTCTATGGAGATCTTAAGGGGACTGTATTAAAATCATAATTTAAACTTGAAAATGAAAATATACCTCTAAAATATTAATATAATTTTTCATATATGCATGTGCTATTTGAGCAAAAAAATCCAATGAAAGTGAAATAATCCCACTTGCATTTTCATTTCCACATACTTGTAAGTGATGTATGGTCATATAACGATGAAAAGGGAAAAGCTGTTTGACACTTTACTTTCAAAGCATGTGTTGCATATGTACTGTGGACAAACTGTGGATAAATTTAATGCAACACAAACTACGCAACCTAGTTTCCCTTCAATAAAATCTATGGAACTACAATGACTTTAAGTGACCAACCTAATGTGTATTGATGAAATATTAAAATATTATTGAAAAGAAGAAAGCTTGTTTAGCTCTCTTACTTGGTGCTATAGCAATGTCACCATGACACCCAAACAGGATTAGCTGCTAACACCCACTCCCCTGCTGTTACCATAGTAGCACTGCTGAAACTGCGACCCACAAGCTATAAAAAGCCAAACTAAACTTCAAAAAGCTAAGAATCAAACAGAAGAAGAAAGTAATTAAGATAGGGGGGAGTTGCTAACAACTCATCTTTTATTGATATTTAACTTATTCGATTTGACTGAAGCACATTTTAGCTGACAGGTCAAAAACAGAAAAAGCAGGACACAAGAGATAGAGGGAAAAGCTGGGGAGGACTATTAAAAAGGCTAACTGGGTTATTATGAGGATGAACCAGAACAAAATCCATTTTTCTCTTTCTTCCTTCACTGTTGAGACCTCAGGGGATCTGTCCTCACCTTGTCTCCTTTCAACCTCTGCCCTGTCTTTCTATCACCTCTTCTCTCTGACTGTGAAATTCAACCATCACTTTTTTTTTGTCAAACTGAGAGAAACACAGAAGTTTGGTCACTGCCTTTGCTTCAGTTTGCACTCTCTCTGCCTTTTCTTCTGCCTCTGCTTTCTCACTGTCATATGTTATTAGACTTGAGGGCTGCTACTAAGATATTTTTTAATTATTAATAATTGTTGGTTATTTTTCAAATATATCACAAGCACTGGCAATTCTGGTAGAGTTAGTGAAATGACCATCTAACCACACATGTATTATGTAGGTTATCCAAATGTGTTAGTGTTAGGCCGTGAAGCAAAAGTAAGGTTTTACAAGAGTGTGGAAACTGTGCTATTTGTATAACCAATATAAAAAAGAGAGAAGAGTCTCAGTGAGAACCAGGCAGATTTTCATTTTATAACATTTTTGAAATTTGCATTGATATGGACATTGCATTGATATTACACTTATGGTAGGAAGGGGAAAGAAGGCTGGTATAGCCAGCAGGTTTGAGAGACAGCAGGGGTTAAGGAGAGTGGAAATGTGACCAAAAAAAAAAAAAAACAAAAAAAGAAAGAAAAAATA
>VUQI01001022.1:0-13832 GCA_015106735.1 Paratilapia polleni | reverse complement strand
ACACAAAAAAGAACAAAAAAAAAAAAACAAAACAACCCACAATTCACACCTCTCAGAAATCACTACCCCTCAGCTGAAATGGATACTGCAATTACCTGGGAGGCACGGAAGACTCCACCGCAGAGAGTGCTCATCTCTCTCACTGTAAAAGCAGTTGATATGCTGTGTGCGCCTGTGTGTGCGATCATGCATGTGTGCTTCCACACTGGGGACTCGCTTCATGATTTAGGCCATAAATGCAATAAGGCTGCACAATTCAGAAAGCGCTAGCAGTTTTAGCAATTCAGCCAGGAGCACCCAAAATTCAAACCAAAAGGTCAAATGGAAAATTAATTATGGCCAATCATTTATTACTACCATTTAGGCATGTATAATAATATTTAAATTAGTAATTAGTTTAAAAAAAAAAAAAAATAGAACTAGGTGTGGAAATGGCAAACTGATAAAAGGGCATATGAAATGATAAAATAGCAAACTAAAATTCACTTTCCAACTTCAAACTCTAAAAAAGAAAAATATATTAAAAAAATAAGCAGATGCTCAGAATGAAAGCTTACGCACAAACCGACTACTTTACTGGCCCTGCTGTTGAGAGCAGAAGAGCTACTATCAAAACAAAAACCAGCTGGTAAACAGCCAGAACTTCAGAGCGATTTGTACATCGTAGAAATATTTCCACTAGACGTTTAAGTACATTTAGACCATTTTTTTCAGCTTAAAGCCGCGATAGCAACTTGCGGTACTCCGGCTGAAGATGAGCTCAGTAACTGAACTGCTAGCTGACTGTGTAATTACGCTTCTATTAAAAATGTTACTACAGTGTAAAAATTGCTGCAGGCTGCTTACCAGCTGTTTTTATTCTGAATGAAACCTGCTCAGCAGCACGGTGAGTCAGGCTGTTGAATGTGAGGAGCTGTTGACTCTTGAGCCATATTACCCTCTACTTTTGTAGCTGCGGTGTCATACTGTAAACTCAGATCAGAAAGGACTGCCTCAAGTGTTTCTATTCAGCTGCTCGTATGGTTGAAGGGGGCGTACAGAAATTTTTTTGTCGTGAGCTGACATGCTTTGATTTGTCTGCAGATAAGATGAAAAAGCAGCTAACACATTTCTCTCTAGCCTGCTATTTTTGTGTTTTGTCACAGTGTGAATAGCAGTGAGAATGAGCTGTCCATCTTCACTAACAGAGCTTGAGTGTGCTCGGATGAGCCCACAGCTCTACTGGTAGTCAGGAGTGTCTGTTAGCTCGTCTCTCTTCTCTCTCTCTGTATGTTTGCCTGTCAGTCAGCCTCTGCTTTCCTTCCTATCTCCTCTTGTCCGTTCACCTTTCTTTCTTCCTGCATGTGTGTCTGCCAACCACTCTGCCGGCTGGATCTTCTCTGCCACACACAGCAGCCTCTTAGGAAAACAAACAGTCTTTTCCTTCTCTCCTCTCTCCTAAGTGTCCCCGGGAGTCTCCTTCCACAAAGCAAATAATGTCAGGTTCTACCACAGCAAACTCCCCGTTCCTCCTCGTCTCCATTCCTACCTTCCTCGCTTCCCTTTGTATCAAGTCAAACAACCCACTACAATATCCTCAAACCACAAAGTACTCAAAAAAAAAAAAAAGCATAACAACAAGCAAACTGTAACCCTTTACAGGAATAAAACCCATGAAGTATTCAAATAACTGAATAGGACTTGCTGCTTTCTATACATATTCAGTGTGTATAACTTTTTAAGCTTTTTTCCTCTCCGTACACTGATGCCCACCAGGCAACAGAGAGTTAAATTAACTTTGCTAAACCCAGTCACAATTAGGAAGGATTGTGTAATTCAGAGCTCAGGGGGCACGTTTCCCCTGATTTACCACAATCCGTTCAATTAAGAGAAGATTAGCACCTGAGGGCTGACAAAGAGGTGATTTAATTAACCTCAGCCTATTAGTGTGAGAACATTTGCTTTGTTTCAGAGTAACCCAACAAGCCATAATAAACCTAGTGATGATGCAGCTGCTGTAAACTGTACAGATGGGTGGGGCTGAGCAAAATATGATCACCCTGAATTATTGTGATTACATGGCAAAGGATTCCTTTTATTATCAGGAAACACATCAACTGTAAAACAAACAATGGCTGCCTTCATAAGTCCGATTTTCTTTGTGATTTCTGAAATATTCAGTGTAGTCTATGAAATAGAATCATCAACAAGACATCTTTCTATTTGAGTTCCTAAATATAAATATTAATACTGATTTATTGCTAAAAAAAAAAAACAGAAAACAAAAAAAAACACAGAAGCCCTTAAATAAAAAGTACTATAATGCAGTTTAAGTGTGCATGTGACAGTTGTGATGACAAGAGATCAGGATTGTCTAATCGAGGAGCTCAAGCTCTGGTCCCTAAATTTCCCCGTGCTCAAATGATCAGCTGCTAACGACAGGCCAAACTGAAAACGGTTCTCTGAGCAACAGAGCACACAAATTAATGTGGCTTTCTATTCATTCAAGGGGCAGATATGGACAGGGGAGGGGGGTGTTAACGTAGACTCAGAGCAGACTGATTACGACATACCTGCAACCTGTGCATGGAGTATGCTTCACAGAGAGTGATATAGCGCACCTACTCTTCTTAAGAGGTACTTGGAGTGAATGCAACAAACACTAAACGCACCGGGAGGCTGAGGTTGTTATTTTTTTCCTGCACAAAAAATATAAATCTATGCCATGTAAGATAAATTAAAATGGAGAAAACATACGTGACTGATTATGTATTCCCCATTCAAATTCGAAAAACAAATGCATAAAATAAAAATTCCTTCACTGCTGAAGTGATCAGAAATTCTAATGGACTATTGACTGAAACCACACATAGGTGATTGCAGGAGGGCACATCAAGACCACTTCATCCATCAGGCCTGTCAGAGCTCCCCAGCAGGACCATGAGGCAGCAACACATCATTAAAGGCCGCGGCTACTTATTCACACATAACTCACACTATTTTGGAACTGTTAAACCCACACCACTGGTCTGGCTGTGATTTACGGGCACTTCCTGCAGCAGGCATCAATATCAATTACGGCTGCTAAAAGATGCATTTAGGAAAGGGAGGAAAAGATCTACCAGACATTCATTTAGTTTACAGCCTTGGTCTATAAGCAGTATTATTACAATAACAGTCCTGAAAGGCTGCCTTCAATAAAACTGGAGTCATGCTATCCAGTCTCCAAAGAACAGTATTAAACTAAAACGCACATGTAGTTCAGTATATTAACGGAAAGTGAAAAAGACCAAAATTTTAAGTATTTTAACTTGTTTCAATGTGAATTTAAATTAACTAATTTGTCTCATAAGAATATTTAAATCTTGGCAACCAGCGGTGAGGGACCCAGAGCTCCTCAAAACTGAAAAACGTCAGAAATTCAAAGCAAAAGCAGAACACAACTCAAGCGACTGATGGCGTGCCACACATCATTAGTGCCGGCTGGACTTAACACACTGAAAATCATTTAGTCATCATTTTAAAATTCTCTACGAAATATGTAAATCAATTTCTGTTCAGGTGCATGTAAACGCTTTATTCATTCATTGTTCGAGTACAAGAAATAAATTTTGTTACATACATGGTCTTCTGCAGTTGTTAGTTGTTCAATGTAAACATTAAGTTGATGAAGTGCATATTTAATCACCTAAGGTAGGCGGCTCAGTGGAAATATGGTCCAGTGTGCATTTATGGCTACTGTTGACAGAGAAATGCTTGCATCCTTTTAAAACACAGTAGTTCACATAAAATATTTTTTCGAGCTATTATTTTACATTATTCCAAAACATATCCCCCACCCCCACCCGGACTGCCCCCGTCTTCACTATAACAGCAATGTCAGTCAGATGGACCCTCACAAGTAACCATTAGCGAATACTCTGTCTCTTCTGACGGGAAGAAGAAAAAGACGGTTGTTGGTTTTTCTTTCAGCACATTTCCTCAGATTATGAAATTTCTTTGTTCACACTACTGACACGCTCGCCACATTCCTGCCGCTGTGCTCTTACATCACCTCATTTGATCAGTTACCAAAACAGTGGATCATCCAGTTTATGGTCAGAGCGTATGTTCACATCACGGACCAGACAGTTGTGACAAATGTGAGTTGTGGTTTACTGTTGACATAAAGCTAAGATTATGGAAAATATATCACCAGAACTGGAGTCTGATGACAACACAGGTCCATGCCCTTCGCAGTGGGTGTAGTAATCGAATTCAGATATGGCCAAATGTTTCAACAGATCAAAGTAATACAACACACAGACTCCACAGTTTTCATTACACCGGTGGGGGTCTCGAGAGGTTTGGTGTATGAAAGCATTAATCCATATGAACTACCGTTGGCCTTCTTGAGAAGCGGCTATACATTTTAAATTGTGATCCAAGCTTTCTGCTGCAGGTTGTTTAAAGGTGAACTAGTGCTGACCCTCTTTAAAACTGTGTCTTTAACAGATGTAATAACCTGATTTTTTGGGAAGAGTCTTGTAGTATTCACTTCCCTGCTTACCATTTTATACTGATTCAGTTACATATGAACCCACTGCACCTGTCTAACACCTCAATGAACCTCTGCATTCTTCCTTACTGTGATTGTGAGGAAAAATACACTCACAATAGGCAGTATTGCTGGCTTTCTACTGCTTTGTACAATATTGTGAGAGATGTGCAAAATATTTATGACAGTGACAGCATACAGAATGTGGGCTGGCAGACTGTAGGCAAGCTAACTAGTTCCAACTCTGTTGTCTCTGATTAGATTTTACAGATCTGTCTGCCAAAACCCAATTTCCCTTGCAAAGCAGCTCTTTCTTGACACCTCGAGATGAAAGACCATGCAGTGACAAGAAGCACATTCAACAACTCCGGCTTTCAGGCTGTAGCTTTGCTGGATTTGAAATGCAAACATCAACTTCAAGTGTGTACATATGTACATATAGAGCTGTATAATATGCCGACAAATTTGCGAGTAGCCAGAGAAATAGACACAAGCAACCTGCAAATATAACAGCCCTTTTTTTAAGTCAACATCAGTATCCGGAGATGGTAATGTGTCTTGTAAATGAACTGGAGTTTGAAAAAGGTTTGTTTTACTGGTTGCTTTACCAGCAAGATCTGGATGTACATGGATAAGTCAGTGTAGCTCAGGCTCTTAATCAAAGTTCTGCTGAGCAAATTCCTTCCATAGTTCTCACTCAATGTGACTCTTCAAATATTAACTTCTCTTTCCATATCACTCACCACTTATTTTGCAACTTTCCTCATCTCTGTAACACCATCCAAATTGTATGCCTTTAAGTAAAACCATTTGCTGTGTTGAGTCATTTTCACAAATTAAGGTGCCTTGCCTTCCTGTTGAATCCATCTCTACAGGTGTTAGATTCTTTCCGACACCGTCATTGACTTCATTCAAAAGCAGGCAATGTCAGACTACACATAAGATAAAAAGAGCCCAGTTTCAAGACAGCATTTCATTTTCATTTTTATTTTATTTTTTATCTGTATGCAGCAACTTGTAAGGGCCAGCTTCTTTAAAAGGATGCTAACTGGTAAATGCTTGGGAATCAAGTACTCGCAGTTAACTGTGGAAAATTTTCTGTGGCGTGATACCACAACATGACTACTGTCTGACCTCAAGGGGCTCATGGGGATGCACATTAAGCAAATGCACAACAAAGTTCACACCAGGGCAACGAGCCAGGTGCTCTAACACATTTTGAACAGGACCATAATCGACGTGTTTAACGAACATTTTAAAAGGACTAGAAAAGGGCAGAATCTGTAGAAACCTGCCACTAGTAGTTACACACATCTGGTGGTGTGATAATTATTCACTTGTGTAAAATGGCCTCTAAACCACAGATCCAGTTTTGCATCCAAGTGTACACCAGAATAAACAGCATTAACGGACTTCATGACATCTCTTTCTGCATCCTCTGCAGTTCCACCAATTTGCTCTTTTACAGAATCGACACAATCTGCCCTAATGTTTCCTGTTTTACAAATTCCTGGTAACAACACTGGTTCAGGTTTTCAGCTTCAGATAAACTGTAGCTTCTCTGGTTCACAATTAACTGTCGCTTTAAGTAAAACCTTTTTTTTTTTTTTTTATTTTATTTTACACACTCTGAATTCCTTGACAACTAATGAAGATTGTCTAACAGTACCGCTCAGTACTGAACTAATTGCTCAGTGGGGCTTTTAATCTGGCCAGCACTAGCACTCAATTACAATCCCCCTAACCACACACACACACACACCCCACCCTCAGTCTCAGTCACTCCCAGGCCTCATCAGCATGCAAATGTACAAACCTTAGTCTGACACCAGGAAGAGAGGCTTAAGTTTCAGACAAAGAGGAGGTGAGGGTAACTCAGTTCTCCATAGTTCACATATTGTGATAGTTATTGAGCTTGCCAAGCAGAAAAAGGGTCTTCACTTTGAAACCATGTCTGCCTTTCAGGTTTGGACGTTTCCCGAGATAAACGAGAAAAGGATAGATGGTGTCAAAAAGTGCTTTCGTTAAATTGAGTTTTTACAGGAATTTGTGGTTTACCAGACAGAATGAAACAGACACCATAGACAGGATACAGCAGAAAACCTATCAAATACAAACTCAGCCAGGACTGAACTGACAATATTTCGGCTGTTCAGTTTACACTAGGGATGCTCAAAAACAACAAAGATTTTAAGTGATCTTTGTGGCAACAGGAATAATTTTAACCATGTAAGGATTTAGACTGAAACAACACTTTGAAAATGTAAATTATGACTGTTCTTTTTTGGAGCACTTTAAGTCTTTCAGAGGCAAAAAATAAATAAATAAATAAATAAATAAAATATCTGCATATCTTTGACACCTATCCAGACTGGGCTTTTCCTCTGATAAAAAGAACCCTGCTGAGTGCTTTCCCTGATTTCAGTCACAACATCACCTCCCGAAAAGATCATTACATATCACTTTCAGACAACAACGACAGAATAATGTGAGGCGGTAATTACAGGGCTACCCACTCGTGGCTTTGCCAGATTGCTTTCCTAACACCATTCCACCAGCACTTTAATCTACTCACAAAAGCATTATGTGGTTGCAGCAAATGCTTAAAAGGAAATCTTGCTCAACCACTTCTCAAATCAAGTACTGACTTGTATGGGTCAGAGTAACAAAACTTCACAGTAACGCTTCAAGCTGCACCCACAGCTCTGAACCTGCTCTTCCACTAATTATACAAAGGCCTGAAGGAAGAAAGTGCAGAAGGAGGCAAATTTTGTAACTAAGGATTGTGTTTAATTTACCAATCTTATCCACAAAAGTCGTTTTTATTGGCTTAGAGTAAGACAGAGCTGAGTGTTCGCTCACTTGAAAGTACATTTAAAATGCTATTAGGCTGTAAAGTCAAAATAGCAGACAAATAACATATTCTGTTGAGTGATCATAATCATTATTACTCTTTTTTTTTGCACACATTACCTTCTGTGGTTATTGTGAGTCAGCCGCCACCCACCTCTGTGGAGTGTGAAAATGTTTTATTGAGCTCTGCTTTCAGAAATCACAGCACAAATGCACTTGCTGGCCAAAACTTATTCTGATTAAGTTCATTAGCAGAGTCGTAGGTGTAGCAGCAGAAGAGACACATCCAGCTGTACATAACCGAACAGCAGGACAGAAAATTAGGTCAAAGTAAAGGTTATGGTAGTTGCTGTACCGAGTTAAGCCAACAATAAATTAAGGCAGCTTTTCTCTGCTTCATTTTTGGTGAATGTTGTTGGAGGTTTTAAAAAGTGCAACGCAAATTTAAAATTGTGACCTCTATGTTTCATGGACTGGAAATTCACAGAGACTTAACAGCTAATTTTATTATCCACGTTATCAAGGCTATTACCATATGCCTTGATAATTGTGGCAAATCCAAGTGTTGATCAAGGCAGACAAACTGTGTGGCAGACACGCTGTACAAACTTTATGATGTCCTACAGCGCGTAGGACAACCTACCTGCAGCACTCTGCTGTGGCCTTTTCTACAATGTGCACAACTAGAGTTTCAAGTAATGCAGGTAAAATGTATACAAGAGCTCATGTTTTATTGTTAATTATGGTTTGACAGAAGAAAAAGAAAATCATTACCCATGAGCTGGAATACCTCTGTATTCCAGCTGAATTTAATGAGTAGGAAATGAGTAACTAAAAAATGTTCTATATCTGGCTGTGCAATGGGTAGTAAACATGAAAAAAAAAAACATCGGAATAAATGCATTTCTTCTGTTTCATATCTAAACTGTTTACTTGGCATGCAGAAACTATATGTGAGCATTTTCAGTTTGTCTAAGTATGTGTAGGTGTGTTTCTTTTCACTGTGTATATCATTAACAGTCTTCGAGACATATCCTGGGGAGCTATATCCACTCTCACTGGACCGCTCTGAAGCGAGCTATTTAACCGAACTGTTGGCTGGCGTTCAGCAGCGAGCCATAGCAAACTGTTTATCACTGCTAATGAAGGGAATTGTCATAACAATTTGATGAGAATACAATAATTAGGATCATTATCTCGCTGGATGATACTACCCACCTGTCTTACCCTGATCCATGGCATCACATATAACCGCTCTTCACTGTTCATTACAAACTTTAAAAAAAAAAACAGCAGTTTTTATAAAACATAACCGTCATAGCACGACAGGTGATGATGCAATAATAATGGTGAACAGACAGTTTCCATTTCCCAAAGCTCCAACAGGTTGAATATCCATCAATCCTTGCCCGAGGTTACAACTGAAATGCTCAATAATTTATTAGCAGCAGCAGGAGATTTTTAATCAGTAACAGAACTAACAGAGTAAAGAAGGCCTGAATCAAGACTAGAAAAAGCCTCCAGGTCTTTCTACCCAGTGTCTGAAATTTATATTTTGGTCAATCTGCCAAGAAGTGGTGCACTAACACACTGATTGGCTCTGCTTGTAATCATGACATTTTCAGTATCTCAGTATTCCTCCGCTAACAGTAAAGCATGCTAATTTACAAGGACACTGAAGTGGCAGTGTGGATAAATCACAGGGAAATACAGTCATTGTTTTGCTCTGACTTGTTTATGATCAGACAGTATGGAAAAGGTTCAAGAAAAGACCAAAGATTGTATAATCAAGGAAACTAAATATTTTCAAAAGTAATCCAAAAGCCTAATATCAACTCAATTGCCCATATTGGCTTGTCTAACCTTTGAAAGCATACAGAGGGGGAGCAGGGCAATATCATTACATATTATGCTCCGTCTGCACGGGGGTAATCAATGCTTCATTTCACAACAGTCCTTCTGGGAGAGGCGCTGCTCAGAGGAGGAGGAAGAGAGAGATGGCTGAGTGGCAGCAGGATCGACAGCCTCAAAATTAGACAGCACAAGTCTCCAGTGTCGGTCCTGAAGCCTGAGCCCTGTGGGAGAGCCGGGATGACTGCGGACCTGCAGACACTGCACAACAGTTGACAGTCACCACTAACCACCATCTCCACCCCAAACCTCTCTTTCTGCAGTTACAAACCCAGGTGTGGAGCAGTGAGGACTGAGAAGCACTCCACTTTAACACTCCTACACGATGAGCGACGAGACTATAGTCTACGGTGATTTTGTGTGTGTGTGTGTGTGTGTGTGTGTTACAGGCTGCAGAGCCAGCAGTAAATCACTTTCACTGCGTGTGGAGCTGTGCCAGCTGACTTATCTAATGTCAAGTGCCTCGAGGGCACAGAACCAAACACTTTCCTCCCAGTAGGGAACATGAGGTAACATGAACACAGATTATGCACGTGTTTTTTTTTGTTTTTTTTTTTAAAGATGTCTAATATTTAACATAAAATACATCCACCATAAGTTTGCAGTTAGCAAGGAAGCCTGCAGTGGAAATGCAAATAGTATTACCATGATGTTAAATGGGTAACAACATGAATTAAAGTTTGTTTCCACTTGACATGAGTTCACAACAACTGAAATAATGTTACACTTGGGGCTCGCCTGTCTGGTAAACCCAATGAAGCTGAAGTATAAAGACAGGCATGATTTAATAGCATAAAAAAAACCAACAACAACACAGCAGTGAAAGCAGAGAGTGGATTGATCCATTTGAATGATCTTTTGACTCCTGTTGAAAGTGGGAAAGAATGACAGACAAATCACCAGCACGTCAGTGTGTTGTTTAGTGGTGGTACAACATCAAATCAACCTTCTGTTTACTGACAGACTACAGAGAGATTTAAGACAAGTATTTCTTTGGCACAAAAGATTAAAATTACCAAAAAACATCCAGTACATCCATTGTCACAAATTAAGTCTGCTCTCAACCCTCTTATTCTTAACATGATAAGCGCCCTTTATCCCTGTATTTTGCATTTCTTTTAAGCTACTCACCAGAAATGATGCCACTGCACCTAGCACTGTTACTACCATCTGAGAAACCTGGTTGGTGGGAAATTGTAAGCTACAGCTCTGAATCGTAACATTTCTCAGCTGTATCAGTTAACACAAATCATTATCGTGCTCCCGTTTTCTTTCAGAATAATCCATGGTGGCAAAATATCAAACAAGTTAGACATGAACTTCTTATATATTTGCATTACCCAAGGAAGCAATAGGCTACAGTATGTAGAGGACAACAGTGACGGGGTGATGTGTGAGAGCCTCTCCCCTGTTGATCATCTCCACGTCTCACGCAACAGGGACAACATATTTCTGTAAGCCAATCAGCAGCAGCAGCAGACTGTCATACAAAAAGCTGATTGTTTTATCTCAGAGCTAAAATGGAAGCTAAGCAGACCAAAAGACAGAACAATAAAATCTGACAATAGTATGAACAACAACAGAATTGAGAGCTGGTGGTTTTTGTGAGATGTGCTTCTGTTTATTAATGTAGAACCAGCCATAGATTATTTTCACTCAGAAACAGTTTTGCTGCCCTCACAGCTCTATAACACAGTACAAAAACGACTAAGAAGGCATAGTGCCAGCACTTGCACAAGCCGGTGGACAAAAAAGGAATTACAGCATTCAGTATTTTTTTCAATCATCAGATTTCTTTCAGATGTTGGCAAAACCCTCCTTACACCTCTGAATAAAATCGATAAGACTGCCAAGTCATCGAGCTTCTGATACCCGTTCAACCAAGAATAATCCTGCAGAGCAGATAAATGAAGGGTTCAGTATAACTGTGCTCTTAAATTCACACAGAGTAGAAGTCTTGTAAATCAAATAGCATGGGCCTAGATTTTCAGGCTTCTGGAAATTCCTCACTGCCACTCACACTACTGAATCACCATCACGCTTTCAAACCTGATGGATATGACGACAGAGGCTTACACACCACTAACACGCTCAGTCAGTGTAATTGGCAGCCTTGGGTTATTATAGCATGCACAGCGGGGAAACTGCACAAACAGGAGAAAACAGAGCAGACTATTGTGAAAAACATAATACCTTATCATGGGGTCTGCTTTCTGAGTGATAAGGCCTGTGTGGATAGCCTACAGGCTGCTTCCACTCACTGCTTGTACTATACAGCTGATACCCTGCTATTAGCTGGCAAAACTAAATCCATCCTAAAGCCCTGCCTAGCTAGGGAGTGTGTGTTAATGTGAGCCAGCATGTGTGTATGTGCTTCACACACACCCTGGGAAGTGCTAAATCAACAAAGGACCCTGCTGGCATTTACATAAGAGAACCTTTTGTTTCAGTGTAAACCTCCCATTTACAAAACTCCTGCACACGCTTAATGAAAAAACACTGCCGCAAGGCAGAAGGTTTACAGACGCGCATGCAGGTTCAGGTGAGTGATACACCAGAGGCCTTAGGGGTCACACAGACAGTCCTTCAACAGCCCTTCTACCCTGACCTGCCTCAGCTGTAATGAGAAGTGTCGGGAGGTTCTGACAGGACTTAACAGTATAGCAGATGATAAACAGTTCCCTGCTAAGCACACCAAGTTTCACCTAAAAATCACGTTTTGATCAAGTATTTCACAGGCAGCAAAGATCGCCTAGTTGGCCGTCTGCTTTTTCATGTTTTCCTAATTAGCCTTTGCGCATGAACACTTCAAGGTTTGCCAGTAGTACGCTTCCCATGTCAGTCCCACCAACTCATGGCAGCAGTAAAATCCAATTAATTTTAGCACACCACTAATTTTCACACTGGGTTTCTCAGGTTAATGACATAAATTTGTAAATTAATGTCAAATTTTCTATTCTCCATTAGAAAACAAAGGGAAGCTGTTTCTATACGAGTACACATTAAACATTTTGTGAGCAGAAGCTATTTTGCAATTTACTGAGGAAAAAAAAAAACTACGTTAACAGAAAATAAGAAAATCATCATATAATGTGTAATGTCAGCATTACAATCTCATTATATAGACCAACACACACACACAAAATACTCTTTTCTGTACTCCCATTACCAACAGTAGAAATTAAAGCTACAGCCAGTTCAGCCTTGTACATCTCATTACTGGGAAAAATCCCATACCACACCAGGAATGATACTTTTTATAGCATCAAACCGCAGACGCTATGATTCGTTTTAAATAAACATCAGAGCACTGAGACTCTGTCGCAGAAAGAAATAGCCTGATACCATCAATACAAACAACACAAAAGGTGCACAGAACTGGATAATCTAAAGCGGAAACAGAAACAGCTTTCATATGTAACTTGTAAAGAGACTAATGCTGAGAAGCAAATGTATTAATGTCTTTTCTGTGGGAGATTATCCCACTAAACAATTATGTGGATGCTGTTAAGAAATCATAAGTCCTCCTAAAGCACAAATGTACCCACAGTGGCTTGATGCAGTGGATGTGATATTGTGGGATCTGGCTCTTTTCTCTTTTCCCTACAGCAGAAGGCACAAAGTGAATAGCACTTACTGAAAACAATACAGGCCAATGTTTTCATTTGGGATAGAGAGCTCCGAATCCATCTGGCTTTTTGGAGCGTAGCTGTCCCCATCACACACACTTACAGAAACACACACACTCCCCACACATACCATGATATACACTTTCCATCTATCAACCACACGCCATTATACATGAACAGTCGTGCACACTGGGCTCACGCACAGAGGATGGTGCCACAGTTATCCACGCTTAAATGAAAGCCCCCAACCAAGCTACAGGGGAGACTTAAGGAACTTCCTTCCTTAAAATGGTGGCCATTTAACAAATCAAGTGTGTTAGCTGTTGGAAAAAATGACAGCATAAAATACAAATAGTTCGATTTTTTAAGCTCCTGGCAGATTAATGCTTAAAAAACAAGGAGTTTGGTTTTTTAATTCATAAATAGCCATTATTCAAATGATCATCACCAAAATAAAGTCTTAGCTTTAAACTCTCTTTGCTGCTGTTCTGCTGATGGCTCGGCAAATACATACGAGGGGCGTTCATTAAAGATTTCCCCTGACCAACTTCTGTTTACCATAGAAGGCTGAAATTTCACATGTATAATGATACACATCTCTATAGGTCACATGATTATTTTCAGTCCAGAATTCATAACGGTTTTTCTTCTACAGGTGCTAAATTGCAGTGAAGTGGGAAAATGGAGGCAGTAGAGTACCGAGCAGTTATCAGGTTTCTGTATTTGAAAGGACACATCACAGGAAACCTTTGATGAAATGAAAGCAACTTATGGGGAGGATGCCCCATCGTATGATGTTGTTAAACACTGGCATCGCCAGTTCAAGTGTGGTCGGACTTCTGTGGAGACGGCTTCCATTCCTGGGCGACCACAGTCTGCCATTGATGGACACCATCCGTCAAGTGGAGGCTGCCATTTTGGAA
>VUQI01001017.1:0-16428 GCA_015106735.1 Paratilapia polleni | reverse complement strand
TATATGGGGGGGGGGGTCTGTAAAAAAACAAAACAAAACAATTCTATTTTAAAGTGAAAAAGGGTGTTTGTTTCTATGGCAGAAATCATGTGAAATCTTTTCATATATTTGAATCAGACACTGCAAAACTGGCAATGTGACACGACTGGGACTCTGCCTGATTTTGATGCATGAAAATACAAACATGGTGTGAAATGTAACACTTTCAGAGCGCTGACTCTGTTTAAAATGAACTCTGGCAATGTCAACAGAACAGGTGCAAGCCGACAACAGGCCACAACAAGAAGAGTTAGATTTCTGCATAGCAAATTATGCACAGATTAATGTGTTGCTGGCATGTTTTGCGATACCTGACCACACAGATTTACAGCTATCTAGAGCTGCAATGATTCCACGCTTAACCAGTACAGATAATTGTAGGTCAGCTATTTTGATAATAAATGAGCACAAAACTTCAAGTTTGAGATTCATACATTTGAATAGTTGTAATATTTCCTTAGTGTTAACTATATTCTAAATATTCTTGGGTTTTGTACTTGTATTTGGACAAAGTAAGACTTGGGGCACACATAGAGGTTTGGAATACACAGCAATGGGTTTTAATTACAGGTAATGACTGCCAATTCTGAGCATTAACTACTAATAAGAAAACCTACCCAGTCCTCAGACAGCATACAGTATATTATTTCATCTTACTTAACTTGAAGAAATGACGGTAAATAAACGTACCCCCCACCCCCCACAATGTTCTTCATCTCTGAAAAATGCATTCTCATAAATCAAAATACAACCCTGAATTGGCTTCATTTAACCTTCGTGACCTTTAAGAGACAGATGCCCACATACTGTCGTACTTAGGGTACAGAAACAGTGATTGACAGGGGAAAGAATGGGAAGGGGGTCGTTATGGAGGAAAGCCTTTCAGGTCTGACAGGATGACAGATCCTAAATTGAGCATCTGTCAGTGGGAGCTGAAGAGGAGGCCTGTGGGGATCTGTTACAGATTTCACAGGACAACCTTTCCGAAAAATCTCTCTAAAAGCTTTTATAGCATCATTAATTCATAAAAAGAACATTTTTTTGGTGCTTGTGCACTATGAGGGAAGTGTAACTGCAAAATTAAACTCCACTAACAGAGATTAACTTATGTGAGTTGTACATAATGTTCTAGATACTGGAAGGGCAGGATACCCTTCTTGTGTCTAATGGCAGCCTTTTCAAGAGTGACCGTGACCTTGAATGTTCTCAGAGAATATCAAAAGAAGAAAAGAGAAAAAGAAGAGAAGGAGCAAAAGAGAGAGGAGAGAAAATAGATGGAGGTGATCATGTCAGAAGATGGAAGGATGAGAGAATATTAGAGAGAGCCCCTCACCCCTGTGGGACATAAGGAACATTAAGAGGTGGCAGAAAATGGCTTGTGGCAAAGACAGAATGAGAGCAAGCAAGAGCAGCTGAAGAGGAAGAGGCGTGGAGGGATGGAGAATATTAGAGCATGTCCTCTAAGGCACAGGAAGAGCTTAAATGCCACAGCGTGTACGTGTCTGTGCACATGTCTTCACCTGTGTGTGTGTGCATGTGTATCGTGCGCATGTGTTCAACCTTACCATGCGTTCAACCTTTGAGTACGTCTACGAGACAGAAGGTAGGACCCCTACTGCGATTATGCCAGCGCAGAGAAGATGAACGCATGTGACCAGCCTGCAAAGAGGTGCTGACAATGGTTTTGTGTGGGGTTGGAGGTATTTTTGAGTCAGCCATCATATCCATTCTCAGTCTGCAACATTAACCTATAAATGGCTCCATCTGAAATCTTCAGTATCTGTGCTAATCCTAATTATGCAGCTAGAGGGCAACATTATTTGTAGTAAAATGTGACTGTTGAGCTGTTACAGCAATGCTAACGGAGTAGCAGGTTAGAGTTCAATGGCAGCTCCACAAAATCACTTTGTTGTGTTTCTAAAAAAAAAAACAACAAACTGATATACAGTACTCTGTGTTTTTTGCTGCTAGATATCACAGGTCCACAAACTTTTCCCTAAGCCCCATGGAAACGCCAAGTGTCAGTAAATATGCATCAGCCCACAAGTAAGCAACAGCCTCAGGCATGAAGGTGTAACACTGCAAGGACAACATTTAGCAACAGGCTCAGTTTGTACAGCTGAAGCACAAACAGCACAAAAAGTCCAGAAAAAGCACGTTTCACAATTTTAGTACTCAACAAGTCACTAGAAACTTTAGTTATCCAGTAAACAGGGAGAAAAAACTGTTTACCAAAAAATACATAAATAAATACAATTTGCAACACTCAAAAAACAAACCTGTTATCGTGAAAAATGTAGAGTATTCTCATCTGAAACCATCAGTTTTCCAGTTTCATTCATCATACACTACATCACCCTGCAATAAAGGTAAAAAATACACAAATACCATTTTAAAAAATCCAACTTTCCAGAAGAACAATCAACCGAGTAAAAGGTTGCCGGTTGTTTCCTGGTTTACCAGCATAGCCTAATTACCTCATTCTGAAATCATTACAAACATAAACACTTGTTTTCTGTTTCTTCAGGAGTGAATCCTAGTGAGAGAGAGCACAAAAGAAAGAGAGATGCATACTGTAGATGCATAGATACATAGATGGATAGATAGATGTTGCAACACTTCCTATTCTACTAACATAGCAACAACACTCCCCCATGGTTGGTAGATTTGTAATTGGTCACTCTATACACATTATGTTCTCAGGGCATCTGAAAGTTCAAACTAATCTAACACACTACTGCCAGGTGAACAACAGTAGTTGTCATGACTATGTCTGAGGTGGCGCCAAGTCTGACTCATTACACCATTACACCAGCTGAGTGAGCTAAACGAGACCTGACACTAGTAAAACACTTAAGTATATGAGGTTTGATTTAAAAAAGTTCTAAGAACAGGTCCATGAAAACCAAAAGCCTTGCTTGATTTAAATTTGCCCAATTTCATATATAAGGTCCTCAGCTCATGCACCTCTGGAACTTTTTCAGCACTGCTGCTATTTTTAGAGCTTCCAGTAGAAAGTCCCATTACGTCTATTTGCACTCGGGCTTACATGTGATGGTCACTGGATTTCCTCCACTGTGTCATAACAGCAGTCCTTCAACTTGAATTTCATTTTTGGGAAGTGGACAAAGTTGCAGAGAGTCAAATCTAGCAAGTGGTACTGTGTTTCTGTATTCAAAAAAGATTCCTGCGTTTTCAATGTGCTCTGAGATGGCACAAGATGGCGTGCACCATAGTTCACATTGGGTGTCACCCTTTGGAGCACTTCATGGTGCCCAACCCAATGAATGATCAGAAAAGTGATGAGCATTCTCCCTGTCTCTCTCCTTAAGGCTCAGTCACCAAGACCCAGAGACCGGTTGGCAACCACCTGGCGACCACCTAGCAACCTAGGGAAAAATGAGTATTCCCTGACCGGTTGGTGAGTGGTTATGGGAGTTTGCTTCCTTCCGCCTTGAGGCGACTGTTGTTGTAATTTGGCACTATACAAATAAAATTCAATTGAACTGAATTGAATTCCTGTCGCTAGGTGAAATTGGTCATGAAGAGGTAAATGATGCTGCACCGAAAACCTTGCAATTGAAATCAGAATATTTAAACAGAAATAAAAACAAAGAAAACACGATTTTCAGGCTCATGTGCAGCCCTGTGCCCTATTACAGGGGCACCAATCATATTTCGTGGGCCCAAAAAGATAACCTTGAACTTGAGATCAGCCAAATTTAAATCAGGTAAGGCTGTTGATTCTTATGGACCTGTTCTCAGAACATTTTGCTCACACCCCATATTTATGATGTGCTAAATGAGATTTTTGTTAAACCATTTGGAGCTCTGACTTATCAATCAACTAGCCCAGGTAAATGGTCCTGGACCATTTACAATCCTTCTGATTTAATGAGATGTAATAAAGGACTCGAGCCAAGAGATTCATATTAGTTTGATATAGAAATTTAAAAGTGTAGAGTTTTTAAGATAACAAATTACAAATACAAAATGAATACAGTTAAATATAGTTTTATGAATCACCACTAAATAAGATTCCTACTTCTGGTGATTCATGCACCCCTGCTGGCCTCAGATTGAATCCTGTCAAAGTCATCTTCTTCCCTTCTCCCTGCAGCTTTGGTAAAAAAAAAGAAAATACTTGATCTCCCACAAGACCTCCCTTCAGACTTCTGCCATGCAGGGAATCCTTTCAAATTGACAACATGACACCGAGTGGGGCTCTTCCTTTCCGGTGTTTGTTTCCAAACAATAACCCGAAAATGAAACACAAATCTGAGGGGATTTTCCCTGGTTTTGTGAGGAGCCGTCGAGAAGCACTACAACATGTCACCGCTATTAATTCATGCCTTCACAGATGTTCTATTCAAACCCAGATTTAGTGTCTCTGTGAAGGTAGTTTACCAGTAGATCTGTAGCTTGATAGACAGCACAAGAAAGAAAAAAAAAGTTCTAAAGGATGGAGCAGGTGGTCTGAAAAAACAAAAAGTATCAGCAATGTAGTATTAATAGTATCATAATTAGAGTAAGCGAAATGATTGATTATGTTCAGGTTAATCTCCCTGAGCAGAAATATATGGGTATCCCTTGATTTTTAATCTCAGCATTGTTAGGAATGTAAATGCACCATGTATCCAGTGATAGCTAATGTGACATTTACATAACTGCTACAATTTCCCATCAGACCAATGTGAATATACCACTCTTAAACAATGAGAAATGAAGTTTCCCATGTGAATACTAAAAGTTTTTTTTCCACATGGTCTCATCATAATATATGCAGGTCACTACACACTTGTCCAGGCACCACTTACTGCCACACAGTTCCATTATGTACCTTAAATTATAGCATAAATTATCCCTGCCACAGTTAATAATATCAAAACCTTATCACACCAATCCTATTTCTGTTACAATGCATGCAGAGCAATTACTTTGTCTGATGCATACTGCAGAATTCAGCAGATCCTTTTTATCCCTCTCCAAAAATGTCATACTGCATTTCGCTGCCGGGGGGACAGCCAAGTCCTGCCAAATATGGAATTAAAAGTTTTATGTTCCTTTCCTATAAGGCAGATGGATCCAACTACCAACTGAATGATAAAACAATATAGCTGGGCCACATCTTGTTTTCTCTTTCTTTTCTTAAAACCACCCTCCCATGGCAGCAACAGACCGGCCCCCCCTCAGGCGCATAGGTTTCATCTCAGAGGAGACGCAACAGTGACATGATTGTTATCTAATTAAATCAAGGTTTCGTTTAATTTCCTGAAGGTTAATGAGAAGTTTATCATCCGCGTCAAAACCCACTTTTTCTTGCTAACAATGTTGCGATAAGGCAGAATGCTCACGCTCAGCAAAGAGAAGGTGAGACCAGGATCCACAGAGAAAGAAAAGCTGCATTAGTATTCTGCGTTTGTTGGCAGGTAGAGGAGCGGCATCTGAGTTTATCCCACCTCTGTTTGCTTTAAGCCACATCAGATCAAGGGCTATGCACACCCGTCCAGCTCAGTAAATGAGGTGGGTGGATGGCTGGAACCGCCATGGATGACCTTAACACACCGCTGATACCTTCACCCACCAGCAGGGGGGCTAAAGGTGTCACAGTAAACACTTTGGCAGCTGCTTTTACCAGGAGAGCTGTGAGTTTGGGAGAGCTGAAAGAAGCTAAACTTTCATATAATATTTAAAACAAACTATAACATTAGAAACAAATCGATTTCAGTACTACTCACCAGGAATTCAGTGTGCTTTTGTAGTTCTGAGATACGGCAGGCAGGGAAGAACAGCAGGCTAATTTGCTAATGGTTTCTGTTTCTTTCCCTTTTGGGGTATGTTTTATTAACTGCATTATAGTTGAATTGTGTTTCATTCATTAGATAAGTGTGGCTCTCCTAAGAAAAGAGTTAATCCAACTCTCTCAGTTTCAGAAAGTCCATTTTAAATACAATTTTACACATGAACTACGTAAAAATACTATGAGTGCCAAATAGTTCAGTCCTCTACCATATATTCCAAAAGCATAAAGCCTAAAAGTACTTTTGTAATGTGTTAACCACTACACCATGGAGCCACTACCTCCACTTTTTTGAGGTTTTGTTTTTCTTTTGTTTTCTTTTTTTATTTGTAATTTTACCCTTCAAACTGAAATAGTCACAAAGTAAAAATCAAAGCTACCTGAAAAACAAAAAACAAAAAACAGGTGGGAGTGAAACAAAAGGGGAAAAAAACGAGGGAAAAGACACTCAGCATTTCTCAGCTAACATTGTTAACCTTATCCCTCTACGCATCATTTTATTACAATGTACCTTTCTTTAATGTCCTTAATTTTAATCATGTTCATACCTGTGTTTAAAAAGAATATATATAATACACATGACTAATTCATTTCTCCCTTTATTAAATAGAAAAGACTTGTACATCATGGATATACATTTATTGAACTGTGTGTCAGAGGGAGTGAGAGATGTGGCCACATCTGGGCTGGGTCCAGCAGTTGCACAGTACAACAGATAAACAACACAGCAGTAAAATTAAGGATTGTATCACTATAGAGGTCATACTTCAGATTTGTATCATCACAAATTAGGAAAAAAAAAAGGTTTTCTCTCACTTGATTTATCACCAATTTAATGCACCAACTAGCAATCACACAAAGTGACCCTAAAAATAGAAAGATGGGGAGAGGTCCATAGCTCTGTGAAATAATTTAAGAATGAAAAGGTTCAGACAATCCAGAGAAATGTCTGGAAATGAGGCCAAAAACGAATACTGAATGGCCATGATCTTCAAGCCCTCAGACAGCACTGCATTAAAAACAGACATGTTTCTGTAGTGGAAATCACTGCAGTGGCTCAGGAAAACTTAAAAAATATTGTCAATGAACACAGTTTGTCTCTGCATCCAAAAGTGCAAAAAAAAATTAAAAATAAACATATATAAACAAAATCAAGAAACACCACCTCCTTCTTTGAGCCCATGCACACCTGCAGATTGATGGAAAACTTGAACTTGAAAAATTTGAATTACTTTTATGTAAAATCATGGACACCATATCTTCCGGGCTAAAGAGGAAAGGGACCGTCCTGAGAATGTTACAGGGATGCATTTGTACACATGGCATCTACCATCTGAGCTCCTGTTCAATGCCTCAGTATCATTCTGTGCAATTCTGAGTTTCTAATGATAAACGCAAACGATGTACCCTTGTTAAAAGGCAGGAATCAATTAACAGTTAAAAGTCATTTATAATTTTGCTTAAATGCCCCTTACAGCCCATTGAAAAAGTGGATACGAAGAACTGAAGCACCCAGGGATGCTGGAGAGAGAGAGAAACAAAAACAGAGACAGACGGAGGGCACAAAGCTCATTCTTGTGAATAAGAGATGTGAGATGTTGCCACGGTGATATGCCACTTGTGGGAATAACTGTGAATGCAATGTGCCAGAGAAATGCATGCAGCTGCAGCAAAGTAATAAAAAGGGATCACAAAACAAAGACATTATTCAGTCTTCAGAGGCTAGGATGGTCTGGCCTTTTAGCCCCTTTTTCAGAGGGAGTTTTATGCTTTCATTACTTCATCTTAGTAGACCAGTGACAGATCTCTCCCTAGCTTCTGGTTTGCAGTCAATTTATCAACAAGAATATTTCAAACGACCCTGACATAAATGGAGGAAAAACAGAAAGTCATTTTTTATTAATTGATCTTTCTGAGCAGAAATTTTGCCCCTCTTTGTAAAGAAGGGAGGGGAGTCCCCACTTATGCATGAAGGTAAGTTTAAGATCTAAATGAGTAAAAGACACTTATGATGACCGCATCACATGAAGATATTTCTCAGCTTGGACATGATTGTAAATATATTTTTATAACTTGGGATTGATCTACCTGAATGACACCTTCACTTTGACTGTGCACTTTTCACATAATCATGAAAACTGACACACAGGCACACTCATATTGCCTACATTATTCATGCATGCATGAAGAGAAGACAAGAGAAGCCACACAAAGCGTAAAAGTAATACCTAATAAAATCATGATTCAACCAAATCAAGTATAATTAATTAAAGTGAAAAAAATATTAATTTCTCTCTCTCCTTTTCCTCTGCATATCTCATTTTCACCTGCCCTTTAACACAGGGACCTCCCTCCCTCCCTCTTCCTGTGTCTGTTACATCACCTATGATCATCCCCTAATGATGTCATGGAAACTGTGAGCAGTAAGTGGCGGGCTGTGGAGGTGATGTGTTTTAGGGACACGGTGTGGCCGTCCCATCCCAAGAAACAGAATCCCAGTGGGGGTAAACGGATCTGAAACCTGGCTTCGCAGATGGTCCCCACTGAGCTGACTCCTCTAATAAGCAATTAGAAACACAAACATGACATGAATGACAACAGCATATTCAGGATGAACCTGAGACCATACCTATGACCTGGTCGGTTATGGGAGTCAAAGGAAGGTCAGAAAGGTGTTGTTTTTTTTGTTTTAATAATTTTTTTCTTTAAAAATGAAGCATGCTATACAGCAATGCCTACACATGGAAAACTGGCACTTAATCCTGCACCTTCTGATGCTCTGCACAGCACAGTAAGGAGGTGTTTCCCGCCAAAATAAAACATTATGTGACACTTGCTCTTTATTTAGGTCAGTTTTAGGAGGAGTACAACCATCATCATCCATCTTCCACCACGGATGCTGCTGCAATAATAACCTGTCCACCCTTTAAAGCAGAGGTTGGGAATCAGTCAGCCCCATCTCTACTGATCCTTTCACTCCCACACCAACTCTCTGTGTGACTCAGATCTGCTGATGTATAGATGAGACAGGCTGAGAAGAGGAGGTAGTTCCAGCTCCACAGACCAACTGACATACGGCATATAAAGCCTGCACCAAGAAAATGTTGAATGTTAATAATGTGATACTTAATCAGTCCCCACAGGGAAATTCTCTTAATGCTTAAACCGCTAAAGTGAGAGTGGGGCACAAAGCATGAAGTGATTTAGATGGCGACACGATTGGAGCCATCTCCAGGTCCATTCCCAGCCATTGAGGGTACTCTCAATTCAGGATGATCTATATTTCTCTTTGCAGATATGCTGTTAAGGTGTTCAATGGGCTGCAGATGACTAGCCATTTACTTGTCAAGCCAACAAACTGACATGTACTAATATGTAGAGCATGACACGGTAATGTTGTCTAGAATCAAACACAGCAAGTTGCTCACTTAATGGAAATGACAGAAGCAACATTTGATGATGCTACTTGTTGAGCTTCTGACCACACATCCTGCTAAATTCTTCTACAGTGAAGATTGCATGATATTACGAATAAAAAAAAGTCACAAAATGTAATACCAATGCCTGAAAAAAAAAACAGACCTCCACAGCTAAAGGCTGACAAGTTAACCATTGCATTGCCATAGGCACTGACAATGCATCCATCTGCTCTTCTTTCGGCTGTTCCCTTATTCGCAAGGGGTTGATTTGGTACAGATTTTCACACCAGATGCCCTTCCTGATGCAACCCTTCCAGGGGATTGTGTCTCTTCCCAGTCTCAAACCAGGGAATCTTTCAAGTGTTAGACAAATGAGTTAACCACTACACTATGGAGCCACTACAACCCTATGGAGAAAATGAAAATTGTTTGGTGCCCCCTTCCTTTCCACTATGCAGCCAAGATGGGAACCATTAGAGTGTTCCACACTGAACCTTTTGACCATTATGAGAACACCATCTAGGTACTCATAGTGCAATTTATGTAGCAGTATTTCTCAGTGTGACCATGGAGTTAAAATAGCGAGTACAGAAGTATGGAAGTATGCCACAACCATCAAGTAATGTTGTGAAGCAGGTGAAATCAGGACCTTTAAAAGCCCTTGAGTAAACATGTTATTCAAATAATACTGCTAGTGCCAACCTCATTTTAGATTCTACCCACTCCCTTGTTTTGTGCAACAGAGGCGCAGGTGGTCTTGTCATGGTCTTGATTTTGTGCCATGAATTTGTTGAGTATCAGTAGAGCTCTTCCTCATAGTGCGTTTTAAATAGTAAAATATCTACCAGTAAAAACAGCTTATTTGTATATCTGTAGAACTCTTGATACTTCAACAAAATGGGGTATATATCTTACAAATTATTTTTAGTTAATGTACTTGTTAAAAATAAGGTCTAAAACAGAGATCATTCCCTCTTTTGCTCCATTTCTTTCTGAATAACAGAAAACCACTTGTTTTATCAGCAGTACTGCAACCGAAGGAATTTTCTTTCTTTGGTAATTTTGGCAACATCATCTGTCCCTAATCTTGTTTTTAGAAAAATTTAATAAATGTGTCTGGCAGCAACAGGGGTGTTTGATATGGCTGGATCACTGTGATGCTGCAAATTCGGATCCATTAGATGTGCGTCATCCTGGAGGCAGTGAGTCACTCAGCACTTCTCCCCGAGACCACACCAGGCAGCCATGGCAAAGATGAGATGGGGAAAAGCGCTGTCTTGGTAACGTGACAGGGGCCTCCAAATGACAAACATGAGAATGTCTGCATCCTCTCCGACTGCCTACTTAGGTCTCTATCTATCTACACGTAATTTTCTGCCTGTCTGTTTGCCTTCCCTGTTGATTGTTTGCTCTGTGACTGTGTACCTCTATCTGTCTTTCTCTGGCGTGCAGTCTAATGTGCTTGTGACTCTAAATGTAATCTCATTTCTGACTACCCTGTCACTCCTCGGCCTGAGGTTTCAGCAGAGCATAAATAATCATATTGTGAAAAGTAAACAGTCACTTGCTTGTGCCTTTAATTTTCTAATAGTATGCACCACTTGTTTAAGAGCTACAGTGGGTTTGCTGTAATTAGCTAAGTGATTTTGGATTTCCTTATGACACACTTTCAAGGGCAATGCAACCAGAGTGGTTTCCAAAACACACTATGAAATACAATACTTGAATTTTTTACTTACTTTTTAGCTTTAGGGGCATGACTTGATTTGTGCATATGTTTATAATAAATGTATGAGTCCTTGCCCAGACTAAAAATAACAGGGGGAAAAATGAATGTGTGCTGTCGCCACAGTGTCTCAGACACATTGCCCTGTAAGTCACAGACAAATTTGATCTAATAGGGAAAAGGTTGGGTAGCCAGCTAAATGAGACATCACTTTTGTGTCTGCTCTCTTGACCTTTTCCTCTGCAAAGCGGTTTGAGGGAGGGTGGGACAGACGAAGGTTGCAGGGGCTGCAGCACGAGAAGATGGGTGTAGGTCATTGCTTCTTTAGCAACAGAGGCGCAGGTGGCAAATGGATGGGTTAATAGATGAGGGAGAAGAAAAAGAAAAAAAAAAACGAACAAGGATGAGTCATCCCACAAAGTCTTATGATGGGCCTAAAGGGGGGCTGCAGGGAAAACCATTCATGAGGACAAATTGACACAAGCGATTGCAGAGTTGTAAAATTCTCCCTAGTGTTCTCGAAATGTAGCCGAGAGAGAAATTCAGCAATTATAACTACACTACATACTGTAATGTGAACGGTATAAATTAAATTTTACTCTGGTGTATATTTTAATCAGAATTTAGTGAATGTGTCTTCTGAAAATTTGCCACTTGAGTTCAAGCTTGACAACATTTTAAAATGGAATGTTTCCTGGAAAATATAATTTAGTAAGTGCACGCCTGTATTTACAATATGCATACACAGACGTGCAGCATTGTACAAGCTTCATAAGTAAAACCAGCATGTGAATTTCTACTGTCTGAAACTGTAGAGCATGATAGCAGGGATCCCTGTGCTTTTCTTTCCTCCTATGACACCCTGCTTTCCCTCTCATCCCCTGTCCACCTCCTCCTCCTACACTCCTCCACTACTCAATACAAGGCTTAAGTTTCTTATGTGGCGGCAGCCCAAAGAAAAGAAAAACCGACAAAACCCAAGCCAGTAGGACTGACTTCACACAGCTGACCAGTGGCAATGGTATGAGAACAAATTCTGAACCATAGCTAAATCTCAGTGAGGTGTAGCTCTGAATCAAACACTAGCAATAATAACATCTCCTACCTACAAAAGGTACCTACAAAACATTTTTTACTTCACAGATGCTGAAGTAATTATTTGTTTGTTGCCTTAAACACGGTATGCATGAAAGGTTAGATAATCAGATGGTTGTTTGTCATCATTGGACATAACACCTTTTCAGCATATAATTAAAGCTGTCTGAAAGGGAACGAGTCTACCACACATCCTCTGGGAACTTTTATCAGGATTTAGACTAATTTTTGAGTATGGATAATTACAGGTCTTCTCATACCAGATAAGGTGAGTAGTATAGACAGAAAAGCATCCATAGAAATGATGGATCCTCACCAGGGATAATGGACTTCAAATTCGACATTAAGTCAAAACTCAGTCTTGACTTATTTATAGCCCGTATCAAGCAGGCGCATGTGCCTGTTTGTCTGGCAGGAGGGGTTTAGGACAGAGAGAGGAGAGCTGCAGAAGGAACGCTGTCTATTTTCAAATTCTAGCAGGCTAAAATTATAACAAAGTAAAGTAAAAACAAAAATAGAATACCTTTCATAACAAGACTATGTGTGTGAGCAGGCTCTATGTGGCAGTATTTAGGCTTTGAGCTAAAAGCCAACATCAGCATGCCAACATGCTCAGACACTGCTAAAAATGCTCATGCGAGGCCCCAGTCACACAGGCCTAGAGACCAGTCTGTGACCCCCTGGCAACCACCGGTCACTAAGGAAAAATGTGTATTCCCTAAGCATTTGGCAAATGGTTGCTGGAGGTCGCAGCCAGTCTAGGTACAATCGGGTGCACAGCTTTGGTCTCTAGCAGATTGCTGCGGCTGCCCGTAGTTTGCATGAAAATTGAGACAAGTGTTTCCCAACAAGTTGGGGTCTTTCATGCAAACTATGGGTGACCGCAGCAATCTGCTGATGACCAAAGCATTCAGAAGGAGGTTTTTGGTGCAGGACCCTCTTTGCAACCGATTTCACCTAGCAACAGCCAGCAACCTCCAGCAACCACTTGCCAGCCGGTTGGGGAATACAACACACGTTTCCCCTAGTGTGAAGGAGGTTGCCTGGGGGTCACCGTGTCTGAAGCCTTAAGCAAGTAAAATTCTCACAATGTTCACCCTCATAGTTAAATGTGTTCACATGCTAACATTTGGTGATTACAACACATCCCAAAATAAAAAGCTTATAGGAAAGTTACTCCTTTTGGAGATACAGTCTGTGGTGAAGCATTGAAGCTTTGGAGAAATTAAAACTTTGACATGAGAAAAAGCTGAAGAAAAAGTTGGGGGAACTTTAAATTATTGCAATTCGTAGATGCCTTGGATGCCTTAATGTTTCATTGCAAACCATTCAATTCAGTTTATTTAAAATAAAAAAATATCAGTCTTGCGGTTGAACTAGGGGAAAAGTCAGCAGTCATCCTCTTGAGACCATAAATGCCAGTATAATTTTACAGCAACCAGTCCAAGTAAGTGTTGAGATACTTGAGTCTGGGCCAATGTGATGGGCCAGCCAATATCACCATTGTACCATTCGCATGGTCATTTATTCACCCCTGTAGCCATCTGATACTTTTTTTCTCTGTGCAGAGAATGTATTCATTATTACTCTGATCCCAGAGCTGTGGATTGTTGCTTTCCTACACAGTTAGTACTATGCACAGACCTTGTCTGGCACCACACGCATCACACTCCTTCTGCTCTCTCCACTCCAATCTCTCTGCTGCCATGCTTATCCCCTGGGGTCCCTTTTGCCAAAAACAGCCATTCATCACTGCTCAGAGGATTTATGTCAATGCCAATTTGATTGCTATCGACTGAACTGATAAATTGCGCCAAAAGACAAATGAATACACCGTGCAGCTAGCTAAATTCAGCAGCTGGGAGAAATGGAAGGAAGGCTAGGTGATAGCCTGGAGGTTTCAGAGGGCACAGAGTATGAGTTTGAGTTAAGGGAATAGGAGCAGACTGGCTCAGAAATTGAGTTTCATTATGGTGGAACACATTGCTGAGCCAAAGTGCCATATCACCAAATTGGGGGGGGGGTGTTGAAAAGTGTGTCTGAGTCCACTACTATTAATTTAGAGACAAGCTGGTTTATGAAATGTATGTGATGATTTCTGCAGAGATGGTTTCTCTGGCTATTCTCACATTTATGTAACAGACGCTTTCAGACGGACACTTTTGACACCCATTGAGGAAAGTTAGTTAAAATTGTGTGCATTATTGTTTTAAAGCCAGAGGTGGGTAATAACTCAGAGAGGTCATTAACTGTCAGCTGAATTATGTGCATTTGATTATTCAGTTATATTGATACTAAAAACATTAAAAACGTAAAAATATAGTGATTATGACAATGATTTGCGGCATACTGACTAGACTTTGTGCATGGTGGGCATATGTGTATGTATATACTGTATGTGGGTGGTTGTGTTGGTGGTAAAGATTTCTCATTGAGCGTTTACGGCAGTAAATCATACTGCTCCCCCTGGATGGAAATAAAACCTAATTTTGTAAAAGCTTTATGCTTGTAATCATGCAGGAAAGTGTAATTAGCAAGCGCAAATAGCAACACATGGGAAACCATCCCCACGTACATAAACACACACATACAGCATAGAGAAACATACTGTGTCTACTCGGGCAAACACATATCCGACGCACACGCATACGTTCATTGGCAAACTCAGGGATGCAAACAGACTCTGGCAGTAACCAACGGCTGCTGTAAAAAATATGCTTATGCAACCCCAAGGACTGTTAGTACAAAAATGTACTTATACATGGGGGTAAACACATACTGCGCTAGCACCATAAACAATCCCAGTCTGAAAACTACTTTGTAAAACACTGTGAATGACAGCTGTTCTCTACGCAGGAAGGAAGGCAATCATGGGGAGTGCGAGAGAACACTTATTTTCTCCCCAACAGGATGTTTGAGGACACATGGAAACATGGTGAAGCACGCTTGCAGCATCCTTACACACTATGCACGATCTCACCTTGGTTCCTGCCAAGTCACACACACAGACACAGAGTAAAAAACTGTTCAAAACATGAGATAATAGAGGGGTAATCACAGGAAAAGGTACACAGAAGAGCGTGAGAAAGAAATCTGTGCTTCCTGTTGGTGTCTCCTGCTCTAGTGCACTGTTTAAATAAAGTGAGTTGGCTAAAAAGAAGTGTGCTGGATTTGTCGCAACATAAGTTAGAATGAATGTGTTATCACTTAGCTGTAAAGAGAGACAGATGTGTTGTACTTTCAGATGATAGGGGTCGATATGCAGAGTGCCGTGCAGTGTGTGTGGGTGGATGGCAGGCAGAGGGATGACCATAGGGTTTAGGGAGCGGGCCATGTGAACAGATGGTCTCTGGTTGCCACCCAAGATCCCATTAAGAAAGATGGCAGGACTGACCTATTTCTAGACCCACCATGCCATGCAAATCCACTGCACCAGGAGATAGGGGGAATATCTACATTCAGAGGCTATAATCCTCAGCTGTTTTTGTTGAACATTATGGGATTACATACATTGTCACTATAACAATAATGCAGGAATCAATTAGATGAGAAGCTCGGCTTATGAAGCACAAGTCAGCCAAATCATATTTCCAGCTGTCCGAGTAGTTGCTGCTTCACACGTTGTGCCCTTGAGTGCTTAATTAGGTCTTTCAACAAAACAACTGGGATGATACGGTTGTCGAGTAACTGATGAGCTATCTACTGCCAGACCAGAGGTGTGCTCTTTTTTTTTTTTCCACCTATGTTTGCATACACAGCCCCTTTGTGCGGACAGTTAGGGCTCAGAGAGACACATTCTTCTGAGTGCATGGTACTGTCATTTAGTTGCTGCTCTGCATAAGTCCCCAAAGACTGATGTGTCCACCTATCAATTAATCAAAAACACATTAATACAAACTGGGTACTGTTAAAAATGATGAGTTTTCTTATCTTCCAATGGCTGCATAAAACATAAAGTAACATGTTCCTATGCTTTAAAGTCCACCATGTTTTCCCTTTTGACCCAAGCCTAGTGTCTGTATTTGATAAAGTGGCACTGCAAAGGTGTGTAAACAAAAAGCTAAACAAAGCCAAAGACCCACACAGTGGAACAACACTGGCTCATGCTGGCAACATTTCATCTCCCCTGGCATTTTTTTTAAGGCACACAAGGTGACATGTTGGACATATTACTCTTTTTGTGCGGGATGGTCTTTCAGGTAAGTTACAGAGGATACAATGAGGAAACAATGTATTATCAGCACCTTTGTCTTACACACACACACGTTTTTGCCTTTGTGCTATATTCTATTCTTGCAGAATGTGGCTCACCAATGGGATTTTTTTCAAAACACGATCACTACACTGTA
>VUQI01001014.1:0-16580 GCA_015106735.1 Paratilapia polleni | reverse complement strand
CAGTAAACCACAGAACCCACTTTTCACTTTTCAAGCTACACCCACAAAGCTTCTGACTCATCTGGCCGAACCTCACAGTCACATCAGAGCTGTTATATCTGTGCTCAAAACCAAAAAAAGAAAAAAGCTTAGTAGATTGGGTTGTGCTCTTTCTCCTTCTTCCTTTATGCCTTTGTGGGAAAGACCTAGAGTAAATGTTTATGTTTTATGTATGTCTCATAAGATTTACATGTCTGTGATATACTACAATTTACTCATGAAGGTGGCCAGTTTCACACTTTTCTCATCCCACATAATGATACAGTAAGAATTCAGTAATCCCAGTAAACATTATAGTATGTTGCATGAGAACATGTTGAAAGTGGCCACTTATATATCTGTATACATACTGTAATTACTCATGAAGGTTTACACTTGGCCCCTTTTACTTTTTTTCTGTCTCTTTTCTACTGGTGCACATGTGTTTGGTCTGTTTGTGCTGTTGGCAAACTGATAATCACATTGAGAAAAGTAAAAAAATTAGGGGAGGTAGATGTTGTTTATGTAAACAAATGGAAGATAAATATTGGACTCATCGTATGCTTAGATACAGCAAAATGCATTTACATCTATGTATGATTAAAGGACCACATCAACCAACCAAATAAGTGCACTACTACACTCATCAGTCAGACACTATCCACCCCCATTAAGTGTGTGATGCAGAATTGGTTTGCAGGATTTTGTTCAATAGAATATATACCCACAGGATTTCATAACGTGTCTTTCATTATAGTGGCATATTTACAAGCATTATGGATTGCTTGTGCATGTCCGTAGCATCTCGGTAACATGCGCCTGACAAAAATGCATATAATGACATGCTGGAAAAAAAGGTGGACAATTCACATGGCTTGAAATCCCATTGCCTTAAGTGGATTTATAGTTATCTATCTGACATTAAACTTTTTATATAGTCCCTAAATACATTCAACTTGACTTCATAAGTTAATGTTTCAAATGGTGTAATGTTAACATCACAATTTGGAGATATCAAAAATGAGTATATTCAATATTTGCTACATTCAATGATGAAATTACCATGCTTTTATAAGGTGTTATAGGTGCATAAACACTACAAATGGGTCATTTTAGCCCATTGGTAGGCAACACATCATAATATCTGATATAGATAATACCTTCAGGGGCCTAAGATGTACGTGCGTGCCAAGTTTGATTGCTCAACTCCTGATCATATAGGAGGAGTTTGCAGACAGACAAATTATATGTATTATAGTAACATGTACAAAAACATGGCTGATCACAGTTGCTTACCTGAAGTCGCTGTTCCTCCTCATCCACCTGTTTCGCATCTTTTCGTGCAGCCTACTTATACAATAGGAACTGGGTAAGTTCAGTAAACATTATAGCATGCTGCATTAGAAAAATATGAAAGTGAACACTTTCATGAGTGAATCATGGCATGGGAACTGGTCATATTTATTTAAATAAAACATAAACGTTTACTGTAGCCGGGAATGGGAAATTATTTTACTTTTTTCCATTTCTTTTTTTTTTCATGTGGGTTTTCATTCCATGAACAAGAACATGATTTATCACAGTTGGTCAAATTTCCCATGAAATGACTCTTCTCATCTTTCTTCCCCTCCACCACTTCTTAGGCACTCTTCCTCCTCTGCCTCTCAGATTGTTTCCATTCAATGTTGGTATCAAGTTTTAGCCTACCCTTGCTGGCTTATATTGAATATATCACATCATTAGCAGGAAAAGTGAACTATTCTGAGTCATTATATTTAGGAAATGACACCTGTGCTGTAGCTGTGTTTAACCTGTTGTTAGCTTTATGCATCACTTAATGCACCACTATGCCAAATGCATGTTTACAGTTTTTCAGTAAGATTAAATAAGTTCTGCAATTTGAGTCCAACAAGGCAAAAAGGTTTTGCCAAAAGAGTGAGTGATTCAGTAAATAGGCTTAGGATGCTGTGCATTTGGTTTAAAGGATGACATATTACATTTTACCAATTCAGAAAAACACTGTAGAAGGAAAAACCAGACAGCTCCATTTAATTGTTTTTAAATTTATTAATATCTTAAAATTTCAAAAGGGCAAAGTCCTTTCTCATTACATGGCATCTGTTGTTGAATAGTAAACACAAGGTAGGGAATGTTCTTCCTCAAAGAAAACTGTGCTATTTGTATCATATTTCTGTTACTGTGGACTTGTAGTGACCTTCCCTTCCAAGAGATCACCACATTCCTGTTTTTCTTATTGTTTGTGGAATCTGTAACCACCCAAAAACTGTCACTGTACATTCACATGTCATGCTTAAACTGTCTCTGCATATTCAGCTTTCACTGTTCACGTGATGTAAGCCGTGACCTTCGCTCTCTGCAGCTTTGTGCGCACCGCTGCTCCCCGTCTTCTTCCTGCAGTTGAGGATGCGTTCAGCCAGAAAGACCGCCAGCAGGATAAAAACCACAGTGAAAACTATTATTGCCACCAGACCCCCGGGTGTCACTGCTGAGGGCTGCCTGGTTGGGCCTGGGTATGGCACATATGGTGTTGTGGGGATGTCTGATTTTGGGGTCACTCCGGAGCTCGTATCTGTTTCGTATTCCTTGTCTTTTACGCACCTGTATTCCTCAACTAGCATATATCCTGGAGAGCACGCGCACACGTAGCCCCCGAAAGTGTTTGTACAATCCTGCTCACACTGAAAGGAATCGCACTCGTCTATGTCTATGCAGACCGTACCGGCGTATCTCTCCTCTGATATGTAACCGTCAGGACAGTAACACTGGAACTTATTATTCGGGTCACACTCCGCGGGGCATTCCTCCTTCCCGCAGAAAAGTTTACACTGATTCGGTGACATTGGGTCCTCTCTGTATCCATCATAACACGAGCACGTGTAACTGCCAGGGGTGTTGTGGCACTCGTGCTCGCACGGAGCAGACGCGCACTCGTCCTCGTCAACGCACAGGCCGCCGCGCTTGTTGTATCCAGCCTTGCAGACGCAATCGAACCCGCCGAGTTTGTTGACGCACTTGAAGTTCTCCCCGGGACACTGCCGCGGATCTTTGCATTCGTCCAAGTCCACGCACGACCTGCTGTCCTCCGCCAGCTCAAAGCCTTGATCACACGCGCACGCGTAGGAGTCTCCGTCCTTGTAGCAGACGTGCTCGCAGCTCAGCGCCAGGCACGGGTCGCCCGTGAGGTGCGCTTCGCAGGTCACTTTATTTGCAGGATTAATAGTTTGTCTTGGTGGGCAGTAGCAGGAAGGCGTGTTACTATGGTCCGCTGCGCATTTATACTCACACCCGCCTTTCTGTATCTCGCAACTCCAGGGTGCCGGGTTCCACTTCTCTTCGTAGCAGATATATTTGGTCCCGGATAGCATCCGGAGAGCTATGCTTCCAGGAGGCACAGACAGCAAATCCTCACCCACGAACCCAAACGGAGTCTTGTACATGACAGATTCGCCTGGTGACTCTGCTAGACCTTTGCACGACTCACTGAAGGTGTACTCACAGAGAAACCCAGCCGCTTCATCCACGCACGGTTCCTGGCTCCATTTAAAGTCGCCCTCTGTGGAAACTGAGACGCAGCGGTAAGAAGAGCAGCTGCTGTCAAAGGTTGACAGCCAGTTGGAAAAGTCACTCTCGCTGTCTTTGGTCACCCACTGGTAGCCCCTCAGCCTGGCAACAGGGTCTGGACAGCCGGTTGGTAGATGTAAACCGATCCAGAAACTCCCCGTAAAGTTTCCCAGCAGAACAGAAAGAACGTCGTGTGCTACAGATGAGCGCACAGTCATTAAGTGACCACTTTGATCTCTACATTGATCTCTCGCTGTGTTGAAATCGCTCGGGTCTTTGAACACAGTGAAACATTGGTTATCAATGCAGTATCCGCTACTCGGCGCTATGCTGCCGGCTCTTTCCACCAGCAAAACCAACAGGAGGACAAACAACCCCATGACATGATTCATGTTTAAACCTCGGCTGTGTTCCTTACGTTCTTGCGCGTCCCAGCAATCTTTGGGCCTGGTTGGTTGAGGAACTGTTTTGCTCGCATTTATAACCCACTAACTCCATGTCCATGTCCCGACGGAGGAAGGAAGTCGTTCTTAATCTGCCTGCTGCGTCTTACGCTGTCCCTCAGTACTCTGAGCGCGGCAGACCACATCCCCACAATTACGCACAGCTTTTACGCACATACGCAGAGAAGCCGCGCGCACGTTAAGTGGGGGTTTCATCCAACGCCCCCTGTTTGCAATAGCCCCTCCCATCTCCTCTCTGTGCAGCATGCCATTTATCAAGCAGGGTAGTAGTTCTGGGGTCAGACTTTTAACCCAGCTTCCCTCAACAGGTTTCACTTATTTTCTGAACATTAAAGTAATAATATCTCACAACAAGGCAGAATAAGCAAGTGGTTAACTACTGTAAAATGTTAACTTGCATGTAAGACAAGAGATCACCTTTTAAATGCAGAATTCCATATATTTTTGCTTGTTTTTGTCGTTTGTAAGAATGTTTTCTGACTCCTCTCCCTTGCTGTGTACTCTATGATGGCCTCAGAGCTGGCCCAAGATGTTATGGGGCCTTAAGCAGAATTTGATTTGGGGCCCCTTCCCCCAGCTAAACCCATCACCTACCACCCACCTCAGCACCACCAATATTAACTATACATTGTCCATGTTTGATTGTTTGTGCATTATACATCTAAAACAACCATCACCATGGCATTTTAGAGTGCTGCAACATAATAAAATAAACAGCAGATGATGCATTTACAAAACAAGTTAACTATTTCAACTGCTTTTGAAATGTGCAAAACAGTCGCAATTTAACATAAACCTAAATATTAATGTCTCACATAAATTGCAAATGTAAAAACAGACAATATTAGATAAATTAAATAGAAACTTAAAATAGAAAACCCCAGAAAATAATTAAAATACAAACTATTCATTAGAAAAGGTGCTCTAAACATGCAGAGATGGATAAAACTACCCATGTCATGTCATATTAAGCACTACTGTATCTGTCAATAATAAAAATATCTCACAGGCTTGTCCATTTTGATCTGGCGGAAAAACCACCTGCTGTACTGTCATCAGCTGAAGGAGCACTTTTGGGGAGCATCATGGGCAGATGTTGTTCCAGATGGTGTTCCAAAATATTTGAACAGTGCTCCTGGAGAAATAGTTGATGGAACGGGATGAGTTTATTTTACCAACGTGTAGCAAACCTCAGAGGAAATAATAAGCAAAACAACAACACCCAGAGCAGGTCTTACTAAATAAAACAGCTAGTTAACTGAGGTGTAACAATGCTGGACTATAACTGCAAAGACCCCAAAACAATAATGTACATAAAGTAAGGCTATTATCAGAGACAATGTGAGTCACATACAAACAGGATATAACTCAACCTGGCAACAGGATGAGCTGAGGATCAAAGGATATCTCATTGGTAAGTGACTAGCATAGTCCCTTAGTTCAGAAAACCGTGGTTATGTTTTATTACAGAAAAAGTAGCCTTATCAGTAGCAAGTTATCTTTACAGTGTAACTAGCTAATGCAATATTTTACATTATAATATGTAAAACAATCAAGGCTATTTAGGAACGTGATTCAAACATGAAGACCACATATGTTCTCTAGTCTGCTTGCTTGATGCTTCTGTTTAACTAATATCATTGTTAGTAAATTTTTATGATAAGATACTGTAATTTCTCATGGAAACATACCTTTATCCCGCTGCTTTTTTTTTTCTTCCTCTGTTTTCTTTTTTTGAAGAGGGATAAATCCTTTTTTGGGACATATTTGTCATCATCTACTTGCCGACAGTTACAGTGTGTTTGAACGTGACCCGAGCTCTGACACAGGCACTGGAAATGATTAAACCAGTAGTGTTAAGTTGTCAGATTGTTAATATATTTATCAGAATATCTCGCTTTGGCTTGCATGATTACTACTGACATATCACATGCACAACATATATACATTTATCAGCCAGTCTTGTGTGACTTTCAAGCACTCTTGAGTGCCCCCTGCTGGCGTGGGGGCCCTAAGCTGCTGCTTAGTCTGCTTATGTCTGGATGCCTCCTCTGTGAAGGACAGAGGAGGAATCTGAAAATGCGAATATAGGAATGAATCTTGCTACCCCACTTTGCAAATCCTGTTCAAGACCCCATGTCCCAAATTGCAGTCACTGGAGCAGAGTCAGCTATATGTCTTAATAAGAAGAATAATATAAATGTAAATTCTGTATAAAACAGCCATCTGTGGTCTCTAGACCAAAGTTTACTATTTACAAGGAATTTAAACAGTATTACACCAGCTTTTTCTGGAAAAAAAAAGTAAAGGAAAAAAAAAAAGGTAATGTAAATCATTTAATATTGACTCCAAAAATATCAAAGACTGCAAATAGTAAAAGCTAAAAGTGAGCTTGTTGTACAGAGTGGTGTGGTATGAGGTGCAAATCTCTTTTCAGAACAGCTTTTATAGACTAAATCATAGCAGCACAGATTTCCATTCATGATCTTTCCAGATCACCCTGTTATACAGTAAAGTTAATGACATTCAACCTCATATAATGTGAGTGTTAGCAGTGCACAGGCAGTAGTGAGTGACATGAAATGTGTTTCTGTTCTGATACATATAGACAAACTAGACAAAACTTATTGAATGTTTAAGGGTCTGTGTTGCTATGACAGTCATTTGGGATGCAGCAACATTTTTTTTTTTGGTTTGTTTTTGGTGTTATTTATTCCCGCTTTTATTCAAGGGAAAGTTAAAAAATAATTCATTGTATTTCGTCTCTTCATCGCACTTCATTTGAGAACATTTAGCCAGCGCAAAATTGATGTGACACAGCTGATATATATCTATGCATCCCTACTCATTTCTCATACATAATGTCTTTTTTGTCACGTCATGCCATAACAAAATAATAAATAAAAAAATAAAAAATCACAGTTTATTGTCCAGTGAAATCATACAGAATACGGGGATATGGGGATTTACTACAAAATATCCACTCAGAGAAATCAATACCTGTAACTTTATCATTAAACCATGAGTGGTCAGTCAGCTATTGCGCATTTACATTGTTTAAATGATTTTTAAGGAAGTTCTACAGTTTTTTCTAATATCAAGTTGTCTTTTTTGCAGTCTGAGTACGGCTATTGTTGAGGGTTAAAAGTGGTCCCCTTCAAATTGACATAACTACATATACTGTATGTCTGAAAGATCAGTCACAGGGAGTCTTTATATATCGCATTAAATATTGAGACTACAGAGACCAATTTTAGCTCCTTCAAAACAAGACTGATTGCAAACCATAACGGTTTAACTTAAGTACTTCACAAATACAGTAGCCTTTTCATGCATCGCTTCACTGATTTGACATCATCAGAACAGTGTGGATATTATGAGCTTGTTGGGAACTGAATTGTATTGTAACTGTAGAAAAAGTGGTTACCACACTTACTTTAGTACCACTACTATTTGACTGTGAAGTGAAATAGCATGTTATTTTTTATACATTACTGCAAACTGTCGGCAATTTATGGAGTTCCATTTGTGCCAAAAATAATGTTCCCATGCACACAGTCTATATCGATGCCACGTGATAAAACATTTGTTTACGCTTTTTAACTTTGAAATGAATTGTGAATGAATTTGTGGCAAAACTATTTTAACAAACAGATTGTCCATGTAGATTGTTTCCATTACATCTTCTGTCATCTTGTTGTGATTCCTCTCATTTGGCTGTGCTATGCTAACCGCTACTTGAATTTTGTTGCATGTTGTTTTGGATTGTTTGGCAGATTTAAAAAAAAAAAGCCAAATGAGAGGAAGCACAACAGGAGAACAAAAGTGAAGTTGCATTCACACAAAAACTGTTTTTTGTGTGAATGCAACATGGACATGGATGTAACATGGAATTAACAGGAACAATCTACATGTGAAAAGAAGAACTAAAGGATTTGTCACACATTGGTCAACATAATTTTGGCACAAATGAAACCCCGTACCAACTGAGGAGAATTTGTTCTGTTGTAAAACAAAGGTTAATAACTATAATCCCATGTAGAAATCATATGCATCTTAAAATCATTAAGTTGCTTTGAAGCCCCATATGTTAATGTGCCTGTCTGACTTTACAGTGTGTCATTTATTGCAGTAGGAAACGTGTATGTTAAGCCTCTCAGGTGAGAAACCAGTGCATCTGACTTGAAATTAAGGCACGCAAGAACGCTGTACGACTTCACTGGTTCAATTCCGGTTTCTGGGAGTCACTTTTAAACTGTTTGTCGAAGGACAACCTCTTGTAGGTCTCTGTGGTCACCTGCTGCAGATAGAAGATATCTAAATCTGGTCGTTTGAGGGAGGAGAACTCAATTTTGCCGCAACGTTTAAAGGCATTCCGGAGCAGGAAAACCAGCAGCCCGGCACCCAGCACAATGAACACGGTGATGCCCAGGACGCTGCCGGTTTTGATGTAGGAGGGCAGTAAAGCCGGGTGAGCGCTGGCTGGCGTGCTGGTTGGTGTGAATCCTGGAGAAGACGAGCCTGATCCATCGTCTTCGTCTTCCTCCTCCTCCAAGCGCACGCACCTGTCCTTGCCTTGCAGCTGGAAGCCTTTGTCGCACAAACACCTGTAACTACCGAATAAATTTTCACACCTGTGGTCACACATCTTTTGGGACTCACATTCATTTATGTCAGTGCAAACGTCTGTGTCGTTCACGATGTCTTTAACGTAGCCAGGAAGGCAGGAACAGCTCTGTCCATCTTTTGACATGCATCTGCAGTCTCTCTCGGTGCAGTTCTGCTCACAACTGGTGGGGTCTAAGGGCGACACCATGAAGCCCCTCCTGCATACACACCGGTATTCCCCACTGCTTTTCTCACAGTCGTGCTCGCAGGATTTACAGATTGTTACATTTACACACATTCCCTCCTCCAAAACGAAGCTGCGTTCTCTGCACTTGCACTCATACCCCCCCGGCGTGTTCACACACACCTGATCCCCAGTTGTGCACCTGTCCTCCTCCTTACATTCATCCACGTCCACACAGGTCTTCCCGTCCTGGTCCAGCCTGTAGCCTTTGGTGCACTTGCACAACACGGTGTCACCCTCCCGCTGGCATCCTTGCGCGCACTCTGCGCACGGGTCTCTGGAGCAGCTGATGTTGTTGCGATGGAGAACGTGCCCGGCGGGGCAGACGCAGAAGTCTTCTGTAGAAATGCGCTCACAACTATGCTCACAGCCTCCACCCAGCACCTCGCACGTCCAGGGAGCGCCTCTCCAGTTGTAGAAACACAAATGCTTCGAGTCCGGATTTTCAGTGCCAACCTTTCGCGCTACAGCGATGGTTCCCAGTAGAAAAACCTCCGAATCGCCAAACTCAAAGTCATCTAAGGTGTACGTCACAGATGAGCCTCCTGGTGCCTGCAAGGGACTGCAAACGTCTTCCAAACCGAACTGGCAGAAAAATCCGTCCAGTTTTTTGTCTCGGCACGGCTCCCACACCACTGTGGCGTTCAGTTCCTTCATCACGGAGACGGCGCGGCAGTTCAGACCTGTCCCGTCGGTGCTCTGGACCCAGTATTTACCGTCGAGCCTGCTTAGGAGAGTTAATTGACCAAGTTCGTCCTTGGAGCTGAACTGATATAACTGGCCATTATATTTGCTACAGGCTTTTTTGGCGTCTTGAAAGTCCATGGCAGCTTCGAAAGAACAAATAGCATTCTTGGAGCAATGTCCGAGCGGAGAGAGGAGGGCTTCCTGCGGCCCGCAGAGGAAAACCACGGAGAAAACAAGCGCCTGTGTTCTAGGAATCATGGTGCCGATTATAAAAAGGCCTCCGATTGTGACCCTGATGGTATAGACGTCTGTGTTTGACGATCTGAAGCTGGTATAGCGAGTGAAAGCTGAGCATAGTCCTCATTTATAAATGCGTCGACCAGTTCTTTTTTTTTCTTCTTCTTCTTCTTTTTTCCGCAGGACCAGGCCAGGCGAGGAAGGAAGTTCCTTCCTGGCCAATGTGTGTAGGTCCGTCTGATTGCTCAGCCCCCACGCTGTCCAAAAAGCTTATCTCAAAGAAAATAGGCCGATCAAAACACACGCACACATACTCACTCATGGGCGCACACGAACTTTTAATAAGACGAACCAAATCCCACACTCCTCTCCAGTGAGCGACTCTTCAGATAATAAAGTGGAAGTTTAAATCTCGTAGGAAGAGAACTCCAACACAACCTGACATCACGTGTAATATTTGCTATTATAGACTGTATTTACTAGGATTATGATTTTCAAACCACCATAAGACTGCATCAAAATGTTTACTTTATTGTAAAACGTCAACATTTAACGTTTGAAAAGTTGAAGTTTGTCTTTCTGTCTTGACCCTCCTTTATATTTTAACCGATTGTGGGATATTTAAAGAAGAAATTTAGGTGGAGGCATTTAAATAAGTGAATACACTAGGAGCTGTTATCCTCTTGAAGCGTCGGAACCCTTAAAGAAAAAAAAGAAAAGAAAGCTTATAATCAGTATTTTTAATTCAAAAGCTGATAAAATGTTAAAGTGGTTACTCAGAATAAATAAACTCACAGTTGCAGTTCCCTTCAGCTTTGGGGTCTTTTAGTTCATTGTTTTAAATTCACAGCCCACAACTTTAATATTCTGGGCTCTCTCTATTCTCAGGCTCACTGCTCCCATCAGCAGCGTTTGGTGAAACACTGATAAATCTGTATGACAGAATGTTTTCTTTTAGATAATATTATTTGCATGTTTCAGTCACGGATGTTTAGCCATCAAAATTACTTGGTTATTTTTAGGAAAAGATCATGTTTTGGGTTAAAATCCACCCTTTCAAAAACATTAACTACATCTTTACAGAGCCTGTCTAGCAAAAAGCACCCTGCCAAACTTCTCCAATATGCATTTTAAACTGGTTCTGGACTCTGAAAGCTTCTTTCTGCTCCTCCCTCATTTGCAAGGGGTTGCCACAGCAGATGGAACTGCACGCTGGCACAGATTTTTAAGCAGGATGCCCTTCCTGACACAACCCTCTCAGGTATTTGGGTCTCCTCCCTGTTTTGAACCAGGGATCTTTTATGCCTTAGATAAATGCATTAACCACTACACCACGATAGACTTAAAAAAAAAAGGCAATTCTTAAAGAGAATTTTGAATCCAAAATTTCCAAAACTGTAAACTGAAGATTTTCTAATCTGATTCTGTGAAGTCTTTCTTTTGGATACATCATCTGCTGCAGGCTAACTACAATCAGTCAGATCAATGAGCTACAGAATGTAGAGAGAAGAGGAAAAAGCAGTTACAGTCTGAGGAGCTTTGAAGGCTTAGCAGGGTGTCAGTGTAGCTGGATGTAGTTAACATGTCATTAGAGAATTCTTGCTGTCTGTAAGGAAAAATGGCACGCAAGTCAGACACTGATTGGCCCAAATCTTGAAAGAAGCTGCTCCAGTAAACTGTCTTACAGTGGAATTTACAATGTACTTTATAATAGAAACCTAAAATACTCCTTCCAGGAGAGATACTGACTCATGCACTTTGAAGGTGGATGAACAAGCCTTAGGTTCAAGAATAGCCACAGAGGTAGAGACACAATTGTCTGAGTTATGGTCAGTATAAATCGGTCATCAGTCGTAAACTGTTAAAGGTATTCTCTCAGATCAGCAGGCTTTTCCTTAGAGTGGATGGTGCCTGGAGTTTGGAGAGGAAGTAGGAACAAGAGGGTTGAATAGACTTCCCATGTTGCCACAGGATACAGAAACAAAACGTGTCTACATTACATAAATCTGTTGTGTGCATTTTGTTGATTGAGCTCCTCGGTTCCTAGGTGGAGTGTCAGTCAAACAGAAGGAATGTGATCACGTCTGAGTGATGCCCCTACCAAAGTGACACAGAGTGATTCAGTCGATGCAATAAGAGGTGAAATGTATTTTAATGCAGGAGAGTTTAGAATTATGAGGAAATAATTACTAAAACATGAGATCTGACATATCTTTCTGATTGCAGGAGTATATGACGCATTATGGGACCACTCACAATTCACAGAGGTCGGAAGCAGAATGCTATTTCAATGGCTCCTTATTTCCCCTTGTGACAGGGGTGGGGTGGGTGGAGGGGATGTGACCAAGACATAAGAAAATTCTTTGTTCACACCATAGAAACCAAAATAATCTGTTGAGTGTTTTCATTTAAGTTCTGAGCATTTAATTGTAAGATTCTGACCTTTGCCAGCAGTGGGCGGCATGGATTTAGTCCAACGAGTGGTACACACTCAGTCAGGTCGGCAAAAACCAGGGAAATCGGTCTCTGTAAATATTTTCGCTTGAATGCCGACATATGGTTGATATGCCCCCAAAATGGTTTTGTTTTGTCTGAATCAAAGCCTAGTCTCTTTCTAGTCTTGGCTTTCACTTTGTTTTCATAGTCAGACTGTCTTGGTTTTTTCTCACTGCCAGTTTACAACACAGTCCTGTTTATGAGTGAGTGTTTTCCATATCCTTCCAGTGCTTCACATTTATCCCCATACTGTATTTAAGTACAATTATACAGCACTTGTGCTTTATTAAAGTAAAACTGTATTTCTCTGTACCACCATTCCATTATATAACACAGATGAATAGGAGTTACAATCACTGACTGACTCATGATGCAGTTCTGTCTCCATATATCGCCCACGATACCGATGTCATCACGTTACAGCGATCCTGTGATACATTGCAAGAAAATCATCAACGGCACATCACAATATCTAAGTGGAAAAAAAATGTATTCACTGCACTGTGGTGTCAGTGTGTGTGTGTATGTGTGTGTGTGTGTGTCCATCAGAATTATTCTAGTTAAATGTTATGTCAGTTCTGATTAGCTTTCCCCTGCTGTCCAACCGTTTCCTCGCTTTTAGTTTTTCCTTCTCTGCCACAAGTTAGCTCTGTTCACTTTACACTCACTCACTTGAGGAGTCATGAAGTAGTGAGTTAAAGTGGTGGGGGAATTTTTGAATGTTTTCTTTTAATATTGATTTTAAGTGTATTGATAAAGTGCAGGAGGCAGCAACACAATTTGTTGTGTCATCAGTATACTGCCCTACTCATATGGATGAGGCTACCTAGCGCTATATGGAATAAAGCCATTAAAATCACCTCCACCTTTACCAGCTGCAACATTAAAGTGACATCCATCAGTGTGTCTAGGGGTCTAATTAATAAAACGTCTGATTTTCTTAGGGGTAAAATCTGCGATGATTACTTTTACTTCAGTTGCATTCCAGTGCAACAAATCATCAGACTAAAGAAGTAAATTTATAGAATTTGTGTCTGAAAAAAATCATAGGTTGACTATCAAAATAGTTGTAGATTAACATCTATTAATACATTATTCAGCTAATTGTTGCACTTTTAAATGCATCCATATAATAATTTAATATACTGTACTGGGAGTCTTGTAAAATTTTAAATACAGAACATATAACTGGGTATTTCTGCTCTGTCGGATTACTACTTTTCATTAAGCAAAGGATGTGAGTACTTCTTCCATCACTGTTCTGCCCAGTAGCCTATTTAAAACTTGTTAGAGCAGTGTGGCCTTAAAATACACAGTAAAGGCCTTGTTTATTTCCTGATGTCAGCGACAGACTTTCTACTCCCCACTGCCGGTCAAATGTTCAGGTCAGCTTCTTCATCCTGTTGGAGAGGTGCAGGAAAACAAGGCACAATGTGATGGAATATTACAGCTTATATGAGAAAGTAATATGCAGTTACCTTAACGTTCATCAGGGTCCTGCTTTCCAGTCTCCACCCTTGTGTTGTTATACAGCAGGCGGCCTGCTACACCAAGAAAATGCTACAAAATCCCATTACTTTTCTGCAACAATGCATCACTATGAAACCATAATTAATGTGTGTCCAGTAGTTTTTCTCATAGCCTTCGTGTTCTTTTGGAATTCTCTGCCAAACCAGCTGAACGTATTATCACGTGGGAAGAACTAAATCCATAAAAAGTTTGATTCTGTTGAAGTAAGTAGGTCCCCTTGCTGTAGTTCCCAAGATGCGAAAATAGTGCTAAAAATGCTTAAAAGGATAATGTAACTGTAGCGCTGACGTTGCCCAGTTTGGGTGTTCTGGTTTCGGTAACTGACAGGAAACACAAGGAGTGGTAGAAAACTATGGATGACCTATCACATGTTTGATGTTTTCTGCAGTCAGATGAGATGAATTCATGTGGGCCTTGGCTACACTTTTCAAAGAAGTATTTTTTTCAGAGCCCTGGGATTTAGTCAGACAACAGGCGACTGCCATCGACAAAAAAGCATTTGCAACTTGAAGTACTAGTTAATACATAATACATGCTACATTACCACTTTATATCCACCAGGTCTCTGAAGACCCCTTTAGGGTTAGGGTTAGGATTTGGTTGTGTTTTAGACACATTTTCAGAAACTGCACATTTTTAGGGTTAGGGTTAAATTATATCTCTTACATGCATTTTGGCTTTGCAGTTTTTCTTTCATAATCTTTTCCATTTGGGTTCAATTTGACATAAATTTCAGAAGAGGTGCATGTTAACTCAACCCTATCCTTAACCCTAAATGGGTCACCAGCACCAACGTGAATATTAAGAGGTTAAACTTCCAGGTCTCACCTTTAATTTGAGTAAGTAGGCATGAATCTACAAAGAACTTTAGGTGAGATATAGCTCTGGTTCTTTTTTTGGTTTTGTTTGTTTTTGTTTTTTGTTTTTTTGTCCACCGTGACATGGTCTTTCTGTTTTTGGGGCTTACCAGGGGTTTGATTCATGCGTTGAATCTTCTGCTGTCCTGCTCATGAAGTCTTCTTTAGACATTTGTCAAGAAGACATTTGCATCACTGAGACATTTTTAACCAGTTTGAGTCTTTTTTTCACGTGCATTGTTACATTATTCTTTTCTGTTGGCCTGCCAAAAGGCTGACTGTCAAGTTTGTAGTAGTGGCCATGGGGTAGTGTTGATGGGATGAGCCAAACACAAGTCTCAAGTCTTACGTGCTACCTTTTTTTTTTCCTTTTGCTTGTTTCCTATTGTAAAATTCAGTCATTGGTTAGGTATCAGTTAGGCAACAAAAATGCTTGATAAGGTTTAGAAAAGCATATTTTTTTGGGATAAAAATACCATATAAAAAACAGTGTAACAAAACTCTATTTTAGGTGGGCTCTGCGCCAAGAATTCCCCTCATATCACAATTTTACAGCCTTTATTTTAAAAATATCATATATATTTAATATAAGAAGAGTCTGTAACATAAGAAAATGTGAAAGAACTCAAAAGGTCTGAATACCCCTGGGAAAACAGATACAATCAATTAATCAAACTTGATTTGTATATTTATTTATTTGAACCTTTTGTAAAGGTTAGTGTAATTCACAGTGCTTTATATATATGACAGAGCAGCTGACAATAAGAGTGCAATAATTTCAGTGTAATGCAATCATTAAAAATGTTCAGATAACGTGAATAAGAATCATGTTTGGAAATAGATTATTTCTAAACATAAATCCAAAATGATTAAATGAAATGACTTTGGATTAGAGTAAAAATGTAAAAAACAACCGAGTGATCATGGAGGTTAACTCTGTCTGTGAGACTTAGCTCAACCACTGTGTTTGTCTCCAGAGCAGCTTTTGAGCCCACTGATCATCCACTACTGCACTGACCCTGATCTTAACATGAACACACTGCTTCCCTCACCTTCAACCCGACCTCAGTAGAATGATGGTTGCCGCTGACATCCAGGAGGAAAGGGAAGGTGTTTCCATTTCCTGGATGAAGATGAAAGGAAGGAGAATTGAGGTTGATTCACACATGGCATCACACACACCTACATGCGCATAATCTTATCTGCACATACAGATGTAGACTCACTAGGAGACACTGACTCCCTCTGTGTGTGTGTGTATGTTTGTGTACACACATGTCACTTTCATTTATCTGACGTCCTGTTCCACCCACACCCAAAGGAATTGACTAAGCGCTCCTGCTATGTGATGGTTGGCACCAGTAGACACACACACACATAGACACATGCACACACACAGTGCCCATGACTACCCGGAGGACTTTTCCTGCCCCCCAGGGAGTGGCTAGACTTTATGCAAACATGCACACACACATACTGAAAGGATAATCTGATCTGTTATATGTTAAAAAAAAAAAAATATATATATACACACACACACACATACACACACACACATATATATACAGTATATATATATACAGCTCCGGAAAAAATTAAGAGACCACTGCAAAATGATCAGTTTCTCTGATTTTGCTATTTATAGGTATATGTTTGAGTAAAATGAACAATTTTCTTTTATTCTACAAACTACTGACAACATAACTCCCAAATTCCAAATACAAATATTTTCATTTAGAGCATTTATTTGCAGAAAATGAAAAATGGTGAAAATACCAAAAAAGGTCCAGTGTTTTCAGACCTCAAATAATGCAAAAAACCAAGTTCATATTCATTTTTAAACAACACATTACAAAT
>VUQI01001013.1:15834-28907 GCA_015106735.1 Paratilapia polleni | reverse complement strand
TTGAAAAGTATTTGACATATGAAGCTAATATTTCACAGCAATCTTTATATGTGTCCAAACTTTGGACGATAAATTCTTTATGCAAATCGGAGATGGTCGAGCAGAAGGCACATGTTAATTTGAGATGGAATGACCCTGTTGCCAGTTCTCTCTTCTCACATGAAATGGACTTGTGCACATTTCTTGTGTTGGATATATCTGTAGTCTTCAAATAAGTAGTTAATCAGGTTATGAGAGGTACAACCAGTGGGCATACATGTGTAATTCAGCAACAGCTGCTTTGCATTAGGTGGCTGAAACCTTATTAAGAACTCGTATGTATCAAACAGTTGGACCTCCCTTCCAGCACATATAGGGCCTTACTTCCTTCCCGATGACAGCCAGATAATGAGCCAAAATGGCATTATTCCTGCACAAGACAAAACCATCTTCAAACTTTCTCATGTGCCATCTGTTATTTCAGCAACCACCATCATTTATTATTATGTGGGTTCTTATTTTGTTGCATTCTTAGGTAGTAATTTTTGTTAGTTGCATTTTCACTTGTTTTTTATATGCTGGCCTTTCCCGTACGCCTTGGCATCATTGCTGGGTTCATAATTTTATTTTTGTGGTTGTAAACAACCACATCAATCATGGCTGATAAGTCCATGGCTACTTGTGATATGGGGAAGGCAGGCCTTTTTCAAAATGAGCCAGTTCTAATCACAACTTTTATTATTATTATAACTGGAAATAAGCCATCCTCAACTTTGACATTAATTGGGGCGATGTGACGACTGGAAAAACTAATGACTTTAACTTTTCTAATTAAGGATCTTAATCAGGTTTCTAGATAAGCTGTTTATGTATTATGAATGTTGATATTGTTATATAATAACAGCACTAAGGGTGTGAACATAATTACTTTTGAGCAAGAGCACATTTGAAGGACATTAGTTTTATTAGTCTTTTTGTAGCTAGCTTAAAAAATGTCTCATGAGGCAGAAACAAAATGTCAGGCTACTGGAGACCAGCTGGATCTCTACAATTTTTCAATGGGTGTCTTAAGCAGAAATATATATATTAAACTTGAAATGCATATCACAATGATACAGAAGAGAGTCTGATAAGCATATATTACCTTGCATGTTTGCACAGTAAGTGCAAGTGACAGGATATATTTGTGAATGAACTTCTGTCCAATCATGAAGAAGGTAGAAACTTCACAGAGAATCCTCCCAAGTTTAATAGCGTTGCTTTTTTTCCCTGAGCAAGTGCAGTCCAAGGAACAGCAGTGTTATTACAGAGTTATTTTCTTCCTTTTAAATGCTGCATGTGAGCCTTCCAAGTGTGGGTGTCTGCTGGAGGCGGAGTAATCCTCCTTGGTCTCAGAATCCAAACAAACCCAACATAAAAGGAAAGTGCAATTACCCAGCCTGATTCCAGATCAATTGGATGCCACCATCAATAAATGTGGAATTTTTCTCTTCATTCTCATTCAGTTGTGCAAGCTTTTTCTTTGTTATGGAGACACTGTGAGAGAAGTATGCACACCTACCTGGAATGCACTGATATATTTTTAGATTTAAATGTGGAGTTTATTCCAGTTTCCCCTTAAAGCTGAACAAGTGAGGTGAGGGTATTTTACAAATCAAATTTTGTCACAGACACTGAATAATGTCACAAAACATGCTTGAATGACATCAACGTGAATATAATGCTTCTATTGCTCTTTTAAAAAATGTAGATACCAACTTATAGTAGTAACTTGCATGTGAAAGGTGGCACTAACAAAATTATGGCCCGACTCTGTCATTCCCCTGATCTTTTATCAGCATTTTCCAGGTCTTTCAGCTCAGTGGTTTTGGTTTTAGGGCCCACAGTTTTTTACTGTTTGAGTTCACTGTCATCGGCACTGTTTCCAGCAGCAGCAGCATGCAGCTGTTTTCAGCAAATCAGCTCTGATCACGCCACTGTACACTAACAGCCCAGAAACAGACAGCAGATAGTTATAGTTAGCAACTACAGTATCCCAAGCATTTAGCTGCTAAAAAGCGAGAGCTTTCTCCAAAAGGAGCTAATCGCGGTAAATAACAAGTTCAATTTATTAGCTACAAAACAAAGACACTGTTGACCTGGCTGACTTTGACTTACTGTGTTGCCATGGAGCTCTTGATGAGGGCTCGGTCCGCTCTCGTGGCCATACTTCATGACAGAACAGACATCTTTCCAGTACTTTCCCCAGTACCTCCCTTTACTACTGTTACTGTGTATTTTTGGAAGGAGCTAAAAATGAGTGAATACTGAAGATCTTTCAGTATTTACCTGGTGGCTACAAACATGATTCCATGAATGATGATGTTGCTGCTGGACGTGTACAATACACAATGCGAGATTTACAGTTCTACGTTTGTGTCAGTTTGCATATGCACAGGGGTGTGCAACCTATGCAGAAATGCAAAAAAAAACCCCAACATAGCTCAACATGGATGAGTCTGTGCATAGGTTGAATGATGATTAGTTTAAAAGTGGGCCGGAGCAGGAAATGGAGTGACAGCAGTGTTCACCACGAATGGGAGAAACGCTCAGTTTCACTTCAGCTCTTTGTATATTATATTTCCACTCTTCTCTGCGGCTTTCTGAAGGACCAACAACAGCACAAGCAACAGTAGCCCACAGACAGTTTGTTTGTGACACTTCCCCCCTGGTGACAGCTACAACATGCAGACGATGGTCTGCAAAGCTGTCCATCTGCATAGGACCAACGCAAAACCACATTTAAGCAATTAGCTGATGAGCTGGTTTCAGCTGGTTTCTGTTCACTTAATTGCCAAAACAACCCAATAATGCAGGATTAATTAAATAGGAACAGTGGTTATATGTATAACCATGGTTCCCTGAATAAAGAGACTTTTTCTTTCTGCTCCATTTACAAACCTATTTTAAATCTGTCTTGTTGCATATAAAATAAAGTGAAACAAATAAACTGGAAGATGTTTTCACATTTATGGTTACATATGTAACCTTCTCCTCTCATATTGCTTCCTGCTGAATTACCATTTTAAATTTAAATCCTGTCAGGCTGCCATGACAGTGATGGCTCATTCATTCTGGGCTGTCACCTTTTTGCTAAATATAGTCCAGATCCCTGCCCCAAAGTATCAGCCTGACAGGTGATGAAGGCACATTCTCTGCCACTCAATCAAAGAGACATCCACTGAGAGGGCATCCTTTCATAAGACACACAATAGCTGCTGTCCACTAAAAATGTATTTTCTTCTTTTTAGGTTATGGAAAGATAAGGTTTTCTATATGTGCATGGAATTTAAACTACACCAAAGTGAGCCAGACATTTCTCTAAACATGGAAAAAGTCAAGAATTTAGCAGAATTGTGTAATTTCACAAGAAGTGGAATCTCAAGTTTTCTACTGTAGAAGAAACCCAACTTGATATTTTCCTTTCACATTTCTTGCACATGGATCTTCAAAGACATAATTTGCCTCCATCCTGCTGAGCTGATAAATCATCTTGATACACGGCTTTCTACCATCCTGAGAGACCCTGAGAGCACTGAGCTATGTGTTCTACCTGTAATGTCCTACTTCCACTCTTGTTCCATCATCAGACTTACGATTGAATCTATCTTACTTTTAAATAGCACTGAAATCAACACTAAATTTGTTGTCCTCAAGTGGAATTGGGATTTGGAGACTTTGGAAAGGGGCTTGATAATTTTATGATAGACAAATGTAAATACAATTTGTGACAAATGTGATCACATTACAAATATTATTTATTTCATTGCAGTGTCATGAATTTATAACTACATATCTAAAGTCAGATATAAAAATATTCTTTTATTAAAGTAAAAGTAATGCACAAGATTTCCAAATGTCAGAAGTAGAAGATTTGTACTCAACACATAACTTTAAACTCAGCAAGTGGGAAATAACCACCCACCAACCACTTTTGACTTTTTGAATCACTGCTGGTTTACTGTTAGCTCAAGACATTTTGTTTTGGTTGATAACTAAAAGAAAAATGGAAAGATTATGCCCAGGCACTCAAGGTAGGTTTTGGGAAACTAGCTCTAAAATTAAACGTGTTGATGTCTGCCTTTCCTGGCAGCCTGCTCATGAGCTAAGGCTGGATGTTCCTAATAAGAATTTCTAACTTGCAAGCTCCTTAGTACAAAGATGGTGTCATTTCCGATTTGTGCCAGTGTAAGAATAGCTGTAGATAATATTACCTATCAGATTCTCATGATGTTGTCCAGAGTTTGTGTGTTTTGTCCTGTGTTTGTTGGGCATGTATCTCAAATATCAGTTCAGGCAGCAAGGCCTAATTTTCACCTTCACTGGCACAGCTAAAGCATCAATCAGTATAAATCAGCTTATTCCTAATAGCTCAACGACTTTTGTGTAACCCACGAAAATGAACATTTTATCTATTCTTAGCTAGTATGAATATAAAATATTCTTTTTTTTTTTCAATGCAATGTTGCAACATAACATGTGAGCGCACATAATTATCATGAAAGCAGAGATTTACTGTGGGAGGGGACAAACAGAACATCAAAGGCTCAGCATGCATGCATGTGCCGATCCTCCATCTTATGCAAATCATCGTGCAGGGCTTTACTTTTCCAGCACAAGAGCCACACAGAGAAAATCAAAGAATGCACAGGAGAAGATTTGAGCAGAGTCACGTAGCAGTGTGGAAGGTGCAGACATGTTTATGGGAGACAAAAAAAAAATGTTTTATAAAATCAACAAACATTAAGGATAAAGTGGGGGGTGACCTGGTTTATTTCAAATCTAGGTACCTGCTTTGATCAAAGATTAACACCCACAGAGATGGTTTTCAGGCAACGTTAGGCACTTGAGGGAGGTGATGCAATGATAATGACTTATTGAAGCTGTGCCGTATGTGTTATCGACTTTTTTTTAGAACATATGAATGAATTGCTCCCTAAGGCTTTTGCTCATCATGGTGAAATAGTTTTCTGTCTGCTTTGGGTAAATAGGATGGATTTGAAATTGTTCTATAATATATGCTCCACTCTTTCTGGTAATTCAGATATGCCATCTTCCTCAAAAGAGAATCAATGTTATTATCTTTTGAGAGCCTTCATTTTAGATGTCCTTCTTGTATTTATTTTTCTCTCAAGTAATGTTTTACTGTGAAGATAAAAGTACAATTCCAAGAAAGAGTGACAAAAGGAGAGAGAAACATGGGGTGAAAGCAGAGCTAAATAGCTGAATGGTTCACACTCTCTCCAGAAGAACTATCTAAAAAATGTTAACCAATTACCTTTCACACACATGGTATTCAGTTTCCACTCAACACGTATTGTATTGCTCATTGCATATTGGAAAATCCCACGGAGTAATTTAGAACTCCTGCTAGATAATAGGCAGGAAATAATATCACTTCGCATTGTACAGTGTCATCTACTGACGATAGGTCAGTGATGTAAAATAGAGCGCAATTTCATTTGGACCTCTGATTTTTATTTCCATTTAATTTCTTATGACTTTAAGTGTTATTCTGTCAGCCTTGGAGCTGTTTTTTTTTTTTTCCATCCATTGGTATAGTGTTTATTTCATTCTCTAGGAGGTCTTGCACAATACTCTTAAGAAAAGAAAATATTTTTTCCCTCATGCTGTCAGAAATTTGAATCAAGGCACGTACAAACATTATTACAGATATTTTTTGGATCAGGTATTACTGATTTGTGTGAAATACAGTGAAGGATTCAAAGATGGAAAAATAATTTGTGTGGTCTTTCAGGTAAAAAATCACACAATCACAAAAGAGTTATTTTAAATCTTTCTCCACCTCCCTCCTCAAAGCTTTTCAACCAACCGAAAAAGACTAAGACCAAACTGTGACTTTGATGACATATATACATCCAATCATGCATGCGTATTAGTTTGATTATGAATCCCTTTACGTCAGTTTGAAAACACCAAGATGGTAACAGCAGGAACGCTCAGCTTGAGACCTCAAGATGGCCTAAATGGTGGTTACAGCCATCTTTAATATACAGTCTTTGGTCAAACCTCCAAAATCAAAGATGAGCACCAAACAGCAGAAATGGTTTAGAACACAGGTGAGAGAAAACTGAACATACTGCATGTCTCATGATGCAAAAAGTTCTTCCCTTTCTGGTCCTGCTAACACGCTAAATGCTTATTATTACAGTTGTGTTACTGTATGTCACAGTAACACGGCTCTGAGTGTCACATTAGATGAAGCTGGGCAGTGATCCATTCTGAAAGGGGACACGGATGAGATAATTACAGCAATACGTTACACAAAATCGAATCAAGTGGAAAATCCTGGGTGTGTTTTTGTCTACCTCGCTGCCTCAGCAGGTCAAACTCATACAGTCTGAGTGAAAGAGGCTTGATGATGATATGCAGGGACAAACTGCAGCCTAATTTTGAGGGGGACAAGTTCACATTAACATGTCTGCATATTAATGCAATTCAGCTCATGTTATCCAGTTATTATTGAGGGCAACACACATGAAGATTTTATCGACATGGCTGAATTTATTTCCATGTCCCTTTCTTCAGTCTGTCATTGCTACGACCGCCCTGTTTGTGGCCTTAATTTTGCAGCCAGTTTACTTGCGGTGTCTCTCTTTTTTCTATAAATGGCACTCAAAGGATCCTTAATGTAAATCTATGGGAGAATTCTCCAACACTAAAGATGGTGGTAGAAGTATAACTTCAAGGGGGAAAAGCTTTTCAAAACCTTATTTTGGGGCAACGTCAGAAAATTGATTGAAAATTCCAGAAAAAAGCTAGGAGAAATGTTTGAGTCAAATTCTGATTTGCTCTTTATTATTTCCGACCTTACTAAGTTTCAACATGATGTGACATGTCTGTATCTGTAAAGCCATAACATATACTCTCTCACCTCGCAGCTTGCAGTCCACTGAACATGTTCCCACATGATCTCAACACGTCAGCTGATCGTGTTTTGGAAATTGTCTGCAGCACAGTTGCACAAGTGAGTTTATTCCTATTTTTTCTTGTGTTTTGAAGCCTTTATGTGTCCAGTTTGTGGTTTTACTTTTTACTTGCTTTCGTCTTAGTGCTCCATTACATAACATACACTAAAAGGCTTTCAGTGTATAACCAGCGGAATTGTGGGAGTCGTGGTGGCTGATTGTAGGCTCACGATGCACAGGTCAACTTATTTTCCATTTGATTTCAAGTGGTTGCTATGCAACGACACGATCGGTGCCTGAAGACCCAAAGTAAACAGGCTTTAGTCTGTCTTTGCAATGATAACTCTGAAATGACATGTGGAGCCAAAAAGCTGCTGAAAGCCTCATTCAATACATCAAATGCTGTGTCATCTCCTGCTTATTTGCTTTGGTGGTCTACAGTAAACATCTCATGATGTCAAGAGAATTAGTTCTCAGCTAAAGGCTCCAAGTCTGTCACAATGTGATGATGCTTTTAGAGCAAAATTCAACACCCCCCCCCCCCCCCCCCAAAAAAAACATTCACTAAACTAATTCCATTCAAAACTCATGAATTCATAACTACAGCTCACATCAAGGTAGAATTTCAAGCAGCTCAGTGTGAGAAGCATATTCATACAATGAAGAATGACATTCACATCAGCACTCCACAAATCTGAAAACTTATCTGCATATAATTACATTAAAACTCGTGCAGGAGCCGTCTTTCTGCCATTCATATAAATCAAATTGGACGTTTTAATGGAATTTCTCCTTTGACTTTCATCCATCTTTTAACTTTTCTTTTAATCCAAGTGACAAGTTGATACATAAGCCGCCACCTGGCTGCCTTTAGGCAACGTTAAAAAAAATCTACAAAATAAAAATCTACAAAGCTCTACCAACAGTATGTGTGTGGGTGTGACAAATGAAAACCAGTGACACATTGCAGGTGTTATAATATATACAGCAGCTGCAGGTCTTATTGAATGCATTCCATTCATAACAACAGGACAGCTAATTCCTTTGAAGCACCACTATTCACCACCTATTTCCTGTCTGCGTTGTTTTGATGAAAATGCAGAGAGGTTGAATGAGTCATAGCATGTGCTTTGAAGGTTTCTTTACATTTGTGATCACTGTGAGAAATGGAGAATACTTATTATGATTTTTTTTTCCCATGAAGTTTAAATCTGATTTTAAAAAGCTTTTCCTTTCTGTCTGCTGGTGTCACAGCTGGAGTTGGAAATAATGGGAATAAATTATATAGACTGACATGGTTTTGAGTTTATGTTTAGTCACTTTCTGTTTTATTGTGAAGATTTTCATACACTTCACTTGCTCTACTTCCAGCTTTGTTCTGTTTCCCTTTTTGTTCTGTTTTCCCTTACTTACCTCAGTATATACCACCGGTTGTCCACCTCCCACTCGCTGGATTATCCTGCTGCTCTGTGGAGCCAGGTTTTACAGGCATTTCCTCATGTTTTTCTATTTTCTATCTTTGTCTGTCTGCTGAACAATGTCTTTTGCCCACATTCTTTGTTAGAATTGGTCGCCATGTTGACTGATCACCTGTTAATGACCTTGAAAAATATCTCCATCCACATGAAAACGCAAAAAACAAATTGAAGCGCTGTTAAGGGCATGCCAAAGCAACAAGTGGCAATATAATCCAAACCGTGAGGAAATGTTGGCCAATCAAAAGCCCAGAAACAATAACACGGCGCACATTTTGATGTCAAAAAAGGAGATAAAGGCGTACACCTTTGACGTTGCGAGACAAAATCTCTGTTTTCCTCGTCCACATGTAAACGCAAAAACTGAGTTTCTGAAAATCTTTACCCTGGCAGGAGTTTTTCCAAAGCTCCATTTTCAGTGATCCGAAACGCTGTTTACATGTGGACGAAAGGCCAAAATGCAGAGAAAAAGCTACGTTTACCAAAATACCGTGTACGTGTGGACGTAGCTTGAGACATAGATAAAGTGGATTTCACATCTTTTTCATCAGAAATTTCAACTTGGTGACTGGATGTTCCTTGACAAAATGGACCAGCTTGTGCTTTTGCTTTCCGGTTTGCCGATCTCAAAATCTCATCTCCTCCACATCACCACTAGAGGTGGTTCGGGGATCTGACTAGGATGCCTACTGGACGCCTCTTGAGCAAGGTGTTTGGGGCATGTCCTGACAAGAGGCACCCCCAGGGCAGACCTAGGACACACTGGAGTGATTATATCTCTCGGCTAGCTTAGGAACGCCTCGGTGTCCCCCAAGATAAACTGGAGGAGGTGGCCGGTGAGAAGGAGGTCTGGGCGTCTCTGCTTAGCTTAAGTGGGGAAGGGAGGGAGGATGGAAGGATGGCATGAAACCACAGCACCTGGGTACTTTTTTTTTCTGTGATTTTTTGGAAAGCTAAACATTCCCTCTCAATAGCACCCCTTTGGTATTCAATTCAATTCAATTCAATTCAATTTTATTTATATAGCGCCAAATCACAACAGTCACCTCAAGGCGCTTTATATTTTAGGGTAAAGACCCTACAATATTAGACAGAAAATATACAATGGTATTGTAGGCTCCTGTGCTTAAACTGTGTCACACTCTTCTGTGACAGTCAAGAAATACAACTCTACTGATTGTGACAGCTCCCTTTGCTGGTGCTAACATGCCTTGGATATCACAAATGGCACTGCACTAATGATCAGTTGTGTATGGAAACTCACTGCACATTCCTCTGAATGAAAGCATTTTAACTTCACATTTTAGAGGCTATGAATGCTCACAGGTGCAAATGAATGACTCTCAGTTGCCAACAACAGGACTCCCATTCTCTCTGCTGTCTCAGAATGAGAGTATCTGCCAACTGCAAACTATTTTCTCCCCCTGTGTTAGCACCCCATACTTAGCTGCAGCTTCCTGCATTTATCTCACGTCTATATGTGAAAAGAGAGGCTCCAGTTCTGCATGGAAATAAAATTTAAAAAAGAGAAAAAGCTTCCCAGGAGATAAGCACTGCTGGTTGATGAGGCAGTGATGGCAAAAAGGAACTAAGCACTCTGAGGCAAACATGTGCATGTCAGCTACAAATACAGTAGCTACACCAGAGAGATCAACCCACTGACATCCATCAGGGCTTCAAGAAACTGTGACGGAGCACTTCAGAAAGTACACCAGAACTGACAGACTTTTCACTAATTGGTTAAAGGTCAATTGTCTTTAAAGCACAGTTGTCTCTTACAGCTTAGTACACTAAAAGTTGACAAGTTATTGAATACATTCAACTCTTTGAAGGCTTTGGAAAACAGCAAAAGGTTGTAGACAGATTATGAGATAATGGGGCCTGCGTGGAAGCACAAGACTGGTTAGTGAGAAAGAGGCGTTTGGGTTCTTTAAGTGAGAGAGAGGGTTAAATGATGAGTTAAAGCAGAAACATTTGCTTCCAGAAAAGCTTTCAGGAAATTTTTAAATAATAGATAAATGCTTCAATCTGAAATAGTCAGTATTATTGTCAAATACTCCAAACTACTTTTTATGAAGAGCACGTAATATTTTTCATTCATTGAAAATCTATGTGCATGTAGAAGACTCTTTAAAGGAGAATATTGCAGAAAGGTTACAGTTTGGGTGATATCAGTTTAATGTCTGGTAATTTGGAAGAATATATTCACTCTAATGATAGAAATGTATATAACAGAAACACAGAGTAGCTTCATGGTCATAATGATGATTTCTATAATTAAAAGGTTCATTTTTGTGCCTTCTTAATTAAATGTTTAATTAACATAAAACTCTTTCATATTAAAGAGTCCCATGTACACACATGGAACATCAGGATGGGTGTTTTCACTTGCTTTGACTGATTTTCCTAGAAGTATGTGGGTTTTTACCAAAACCCAGGAACAGTGCTCGACTGTGAGGTGATTCTGGCGTAGGTGCCACTTAATATATTTCTGAGGTCGTCAAACACTGAAACGACTCTTTGTATTATTACAATCTGATTCAATAAAAGCCAGCATGGTGCTGGTGCAGAGCCTTAGGGTGCATTTTGAGAACCAGTCCACATTTCAACAGTTTGAGAACTAGCCACTCAGTAGTGTTACCAGAAGTTTGGGTTATTTCCATGAGAAGAAAATTATGGCTGTCAGACTTGGTGGGCTCCATCACTGTTTGTGCTTTAGGTTCTACTATCTTGTTCCCAATGGGACCAGACCTTTTGGGTCCAGAACCTCCTTCTGAACTTCTGCACTTCTTTTTTTTTTTTTTTTTTCAAAATAAAGTAGCAGCAGGAATGGAAAAAAATATGAAAAGATGTGAACAAAGTCAAACAGACACTGACTGGCAGTATGGCACCACACACTGAGGCAAAGATGTGTGAAAAGGTTTTAACATGGCAAAATATTTCAGTTATGTCAGAGTTGTATCAAGACTATTTATCATACACGAGAGAATGGAGCAAAATTTGGAGAAAGATCATTTTTATCGCCCATGTCTGAAATGTCAAACACAGACATGTTGCAGACACATCTATAGATAAGACGTTTGTGCTGTCAGTTCGAAAGTCGTCCGCTGGCCATTCATAAAAGTGTCAGATTTGAGAGAAATTGCTTTGTGTCTGAACACTGGCTCAGTGAGTTAGAAGATTGATGATTAATGCTGTCTTCTCTGGTTTGACTCTTTATCGGTGCAAGTGCCTTCACCTGTGATGATTGGTCTCATAGACTGCACCTGGGCCCTGCTTTTCAAAGCTCTTCAGTCCGACTCCGTCATTCTTTGGTCGAGGACAGCGGGCAGTTGTTTTTTTCCCCTCCTTTTGTTTTTCAGACATGCATTCTGTCACACTGCAGTGATGTTTTTAAGTTTGTCTCCAGAGCCTTGCTGTGTAAAAATACCTCCATGTGAGAATAAATCTGTGAAATGGCATCTGCGTCTGTGTGCATCAGCATCTGGGTTCTCTCATGATGAAAGCATTACGCTACAGTACTACATACAGGCAGGGGAAGGGCTTGTGTGTGTTTGTTTGTTTGTTTGTTTGTTATACTTTTTCACAGCTGTGTCCTAATTTCCAAAGTGACCTTATGAAATTTACCTTGAATATTTGCCTGTTTTTTTGGGGGGGGGGGACTCAAGTCAGTTACATCAAATGTTGAACATCTCCATACTACTGTCTGATCTGAGTGGAGTGAAGCTTAGTTACATTTTAACTCTGGATTATTCAGAAAGTCAGGACTGAATTATGTGAAAGAGTAGTAAATCTTAAGTAAGTTTGTGCGCATTCACATAAAATGGTCGGCACCAGATGCGGCACTAAAGCCACATCAGTACAATCATGGTTTAAAGCAACAGGATTAGAAATAACCTCATTAAGGAAGGAGTAGATCTGACTTTAGTTACTGTTGAGTATTCCAGTAAATTCATGTGTTGCTCAGACATATTCCTGTGGCAAATAGAAACTCTGGTGGTGTTGATCAGTCTTTGAGCAAATATCAAAGCACAAGTCAAACCAGTAAGTAGGCTAACTTGCAAATCTTACATAAGGCAAACCATTATCTATAAAGGCTTTAGTGCTCTGTTTAGTATAGTGTAACTCTACTATGGTCTATAGAACAATGAAATGCATTAAAAATCGTTTGCAGTCAGCATGACAGAAAAACTACGCAAGAATTAATGTTCAGTGATGAGAATCTGTATTTCTCACTGATGTTCATAAGAAACACTTTATTTTTTATTATCCCAGAGTTTGGAAATTACTGAAGGGAAAGAGAGAAGGTTTAGACCGTCTCTTAAAACTAGAGACCCTCTCACTATCTACAGACCAAGTTCCATGGAATTGTCAAATTGATCTCAAACACAACTTGAGCCAGTTACTTTGCTTCATAGTACACCACAGCTGGCATTTATAACTATACTGATTTAGTTTAGTTCTTGAGCACATGTCACCAACATACACTATATGGACAAAAGTACTGGGCCACCTACACATTACACCTACAGGAGCTGCTCAGCCATGGAAACCCACATCATGAAGCTCCCAGCACACAGTTTTTGTGCTGATGTTAATGTCAGAGGGGCCTTGGAACTGCAGTTATTTAGTTAGCAGAGCTTTGGTGACT
>VUQI01001013.1:5315-15814 GCA_015106735.1 Paratilapia polleni | reverse complement strand
CTCTGTAACTTTACGTGGTCTGCACTTCGTGGCTGAGTTGCTGTGGTCTCTAAACGCTTCCACTTTGCAACAATACCACTTACAGTTGGTTGTGGAATACCTAGGACGGAAGAAATTTCATAAACTGACTTTCTGCAATGGTGGCATCTTATTACAGTACCACACTCAAATTCTGTGAGCTCATTAGAACGACCCATTCTTTCCAAATGTTTGTAAAGGCAGACTGCATGGCTAGGTGCTTGATTTTACACACTTGTGGCCATGGGACCGAAAACGCATGAATTCGAAAGTTAAGAGGTGTGTCCCAATACTTTTGTCCATATACTTGGCTGAGAAAAGTTCAAATGTTTTTAAATAAATCAAAAATGAAACAAAGTTGTCTCAATTGTACTTTCCTCTGGCACAAACAAATGAATGCTCATTTGTCACCTAACTCCCACGAAGAATAGAAAGAGCAACCTCTGGATTTCAGAGTATGTTTCTTTCCCTTTTTTTGTCTAATTACCCAGTTTTTTACCTCCTATGAAGAACACAACATAATGAAACCAAAGCACTGTTTATGTATAATGAGAGTTTTGAGTTCCTTGCTCTACATATTACTACACTCTACAGAACCACACTTTCAGCTCTCCGAGGTGCTCTGACTTTTTTTTTTTTTTCTGGAAATCCCAACAGGCAGCTGCTTCACTTTGCTCTGCACCTGTGTGATTAAACTGCTGCTTAATGGAGCCTCAGGTGACACTGATGCAGAGACTGGCTGTAGCAGGCTCTTGTTCTACTTAAGCAGAGGGAACATTTCCCAGCATTCTGCTCGAAATCACAGCAAGAGCGAGATTTCTTTGTTTTTCTCTCCACTTCAGATTGTTTGTGCATCTCTGTCTCTCTCAAATCGTAGTGTGGAGAAAATTACTTCAGCTGCTTTCCAAGGAAAGCATTTCATCATAATCTTGACTCTATGTGCCAAAAAGGCCACAGTAGGGAGAATAATAGACCTGCGGAAGCAGCTAGATGCATGAATCTACAAGGATTCAGTGATTGCCTTTTTTTGTATTTTAATTATTTGAAATTTTACCATTTAGCATGCTGAGAACCATCACTCTTTACAGACACTTCACACAGCCAGCCTCCTCCTGTTGGCTGAGTATCTCAAGGGAGAAGTAAGAGTATTCATCTCCCTCTTCTAAGCCTCCATACAGTTTTAAGATAAATGACAATGGCAGGTTATGAGAAGGGGGGAAAAAAAGATTTATTAAGATTTAAGATGTAAAGCATTTTATTACACTTATACATTGTTTTATCATTATATGGCTAAAGGGAGTTTGGATCCCCAAAAGCAGTAAATCGTTGTTTAAATATGCACCCTTTAGCCAGCTGCAGACATATTACTCTCTTCCCAAGGTGCAGCTGTTCAGTTTGGTCATTTTTAGCTGAATTCAGGGATTGTTTCAGAATTAGATTTGAAATTTACTGCCTGAGCCCCTAAGGGAAAACTTTAAATTTCAGGTCAGTACCCAAACTAACACTCATAAAAGCTTAAGAGAGCTTTTTTTTATTTATTTTTTTAAACATTTTAAATAATTTGAGCTAATTTTATAATAATGAATGAGCTGATGAAATCTGCATGCTTACATGCTCACAATGGCAACGTTCACGTGCTTATGCAGTGTGTCTACCATCTTAAATTGGTGGTTGTGTAGTTTCAATTTGCAAATACTAATATTATTATATTATATTATATTATATATGTGTATATATATATATATATATATATATATATATATATATATATATATATATATATATATATATATATATATCTGTATACATATATATATATATATATATATATATCTGTATACATATATATATATACACATATATATATCTATATATATCTGTATATGTATGTATGTGTATAGGCATTGCAGAGGATATGATGTGGTGGGGTGAAAATTTAAAGGGCGAGGGAAAAAAAATTACTTTTGGAGGGAAATCCAGAAAGGTCAGTCGTTTTCTCTTGGTCAGCGTGTCCTAATGAAGACAGTCTCCTGCTGGTATAAAAGAGAGTCAGAAATAGTGAGCCCTATAATTATCTAGCACCCTCGGGTAAACGCATGAGTTCATTATTTCCAAGTATCAAGCTGTAATAGCTGGCAATGAGAGGAAAATACTTTTAAGTACTGGGCTTGGTTTTAATGTCCAACATGAAGACATAGTTCTAGTTTATTGATTACACATGTTATAGCTAATTTACTGGGCCAAGTTATGCACTTGCTATGTTTCCATTCTGTATCTATTTTTCTCTCATGGTTTTTAGTGGGGATATATCTGACACATCCTGTGATCGTTCACTTAGATTGGGAGGTTTTTACACTCCCTAAATAGCTGTCGTTCTGGTCTTCAGTACTTGGCCTTTAGTTTCTGGAATCCACTGTACATTTCCAGTGAGATCCACAAATTTCAATCAATCAGCCTTTTTCTATTATAACTTTTTGCTTTTTGACAGACAGTCTCTCCCACATACCCACTCTCGTTAAGTTACTGGCATAGCATCTCATCTTAATCAAGATAAAGCAACCTGCTTCCATTACAGTCATGTGAAAAAGAACATTTTCAGAGAACTATATTCAGTCCTGTGAAAAACTAAGTACACCCCATGATTCAGTAGCTTTTAGGACCACCTTTAGCTTCAATAACTTGAAGTAATCATTTTCTGTATGACTTTATCAGTCTTACACATCATTGTGGAGGAATTTTGGCCCACTCTTCTTTACAACATTGCTTCAGTTCATTGAGGCTTGCAGGCCTTCGTTTATGCACAGCTCTCTTCAGGTTTCAATCGGGGTGTGAACTTTGACCGGGCCATTGGAACACCTTGGTTACACCGTCCTGCATCAAAAAATAAAATTTCTGCTGTTTTGCCGAAAATAGTGGATATTACCTAATTTAATGATGCAGAGTTCAAAAATACAAATAAAAAAATTCAATCACATACAGTTTTGTCACAAAATGTGAATCCATTTATTTCATATACGGTCCATTTATGCTCTTTGTATTTCAGCTTCTCCAACACAATTTGCATATTTTCATAGGTTTCTTTTAACTGGACAGAATGACCAGTTGTCATGGATGCAAAGTAATTGCCATTATGCAGTGGGACATTTTAGGCTGGCTTTTGAGCTGTCAGTGAGCAGCCTCCACTCATCTGCATCATACTCACAACCCACTGCACCCAAAAAACCTTCAGCATCAGCACAATAGACAAAGTCATCATCCATTTCAAAGAATGATCCTTCTCACGATGCCTATAAAAAGAAAATTTGGTTCCTGGAGCCAGGAGGTTTTTCTCACTGAGCCTAGACCCAAGCAACTCAGCTGCTTCCTTTTGGCAGATCTAAATCTCGTACTAAGTCATTTAACTCTGGCTGAGTGAATAACTGGGGGACAGATGAGCTACTAAAAGATGGATCTTCAAAGTCCTCATCACTACAATGTTGTGCATCTGCAAACATCCTCAGACTCTTCTCTCTCATCAACTAAGCCAGTAAAAATGGGAGGTGCTATTTCATCTGAATGTGGTACAGGTCTCATTGCTGATGGCAGGTTAGGGTAACTAACAGGTGCTCACACTTGCTGATGATCAGTCAATCAAGTGTATCTGATTAGTAGCACCTGGCTGCTACTTACCCTCTTAATATCTAGCCCCTTGAGGCGACTGTTTGAATTGAATTGAATTGAAACCATGGAAGCAGTAAGGGTGTACTTAGTTTTTCACAGGACTGCAAAGAGTCATGTGAAAACTTTCTTTTTCACATCACTGTATATCTTCCTTCTTCCTTTTTACAGCTTCAAATATATCGCATCTTGGGGAGGTGAAACTTTCCGAATTGGTTTCTCATTTTTGTGTGAGCTGCTGTCAGCATACACTGACAGGAGACAATGTCATACATTTCTATATCCTACGCTCTCTATTAATATGTTGCAACGATGGCTATGAATGTTACTATTTTGAAACACATTGGTTTGCAGTAACAGCTGGTCCAAACATGTACTAACTGATCTGCTCCATGAAGTTAACTTTTTAATGTGATACCAGTTGGTTTGGAATGATAGTTGTGGCAGATGTAGAGGTATTTTTTTCCAAGCAGTTGAGTAGGAGAAATATGGCTTGAACTGAAGTAATAAGTATTTCTTCCACGTTTATATACTGAAGCTATATAAGACATATTTGAAAGCACTATGTGCTAATAAAGGAGAAGGAGACTGATATTGGCAAATGTGTCCACCTTCTCATTAAAAAATATTCCCTAGCATAAATGTGAAATCCTAATGTAATACAAAGTACTCTTAATATATAAAGTATTTTACAGCTTTCCTCTCCTGGGTCCCTTTTTAATTCACAGCTGACACGTTGTAAACTTTTTTAACATACGTCCAACAGACAGTATGCTGAATATTAAAAGTTTGCACACCTTTGCTCTTGAAAACAGACAGCTTCAAACACATTTACACTCACTTTACACTCATACCTCACACAGACACACATTGGCACAATTACACGCTCCAACCTTTTGATGTGGTGAAACCAAGAGGCAGCTGTTAATTAAAAATTTGAAAGGATAATGCTGGTCTGAATGTATGTCTGTTACACTCACAAAACACAACTAATTAAAATTTGAAATGGATCCTAGCGCTTCTCTTTTCCTGTTGCCTCTTCCTGCAAAGAAAAGAAGATCGAAGTTAAAGCAATAACACAAGCTGAGACGTATTTCAAAGTCAATGAGTTTAAGTGGTGAGTTGGATCTTCCTTGCCTGCAGTGCAAGAGTTCACGGTGTGCTGATCAAGGCGAGGGTGATCACAAAGGACTAGCAAAATAGGTGACTCCTCACATTTCCCTGTCATACCTCTTTTCACTCAGACGGTTTACTGTTCTAGGCTTTTAAGTGCTTCGGCTGCCTAATTGTTTCAGTTTCACTGCCTCAAGGAGGGCTTTGACACATTCTATTCAAACAAAGCTTATCACTTTAACATTTATCAATGGCCACTATAAAGTCTGAAGTTAAGATTTGCTTGCAAATGTATAACAACATCTGAGTTCACAACTTTCTGCAGGTTCAAAACATTGTACACGGACACTCTAAATGCCACCTGTAATTGCTTCCTTTAATGTTAAAGCATGTATTGTGTATACTAATTATGTGTTTGAACATCTTGTCAATATGTTCAGAATGTATACTGAGAGGTGGTAATAGTATTATTGATCAAAATTTGACCATTAAAGCAAACACTGAAGACATTTTTTCAAAGCTGCAACTTTAGGAATAAATCCAGTTTACCCCTTAAAGGAAGGAAACATTTGATTTTTTATTATTATTATTATTTTTTACTGTTTTATGTATTTATTATTATTTTTTGTAACTTTACTGGAGTACCAAGATCTGCTCTTTGAATGCATCTGACATGATCTAAAGAAGCTGGATACTCTACATCATTGTGCTTTACAATGGTGTACTGCTTTTTGTGTTTTCCGTATGCTTCTGCCAAGTGGCCGTCTCTGTATGTTTGCAGACTTATCCAACCATCCAAATCATAGGTTCTAAGAAACAAATATAACACTGAAATGAAAACTGATGAATATATTTTACCATTATCGTTGGTAAAATGTAACTGTTCTCTCTCCTTCCAGCTGCTCCTGTGTGTGGAAGTAAATTTTTCACAGAATGGAAAGCTGACACTACTCCTCATATTTACAAATCCGATTCATTAAATCAATATTGAACACTGTGGGTGCAGCTAAGTGCCCCATTTACTGTAAACATCTCATTTCCTTTGGATGTGAGAGGTAGGAATTAGTGTTCTGTGGGCTTGGGCTTGTCGCTAGCTTTGCAGTTCAAGCTCATCCATGGCGCCTTATGCCTCAGCCTCTTCAAAAGATCATTCATATGTATCTATGTTGCTCTGGCAGGTGTTATTTACTGTGAGCAGGGGAGAGGAGGAGAATATTATAAGGGTGTATTGGGTCAAAGGACTTAAATGAGGTGGAGGGTAAAGGTCTTGAATTATGACTGATTAAGGAAATACAGATCCAGAATTACATTTTGGGGAACAGACACATTTGCTAGTTATATTTATTGCTGAGTTATTCGGCTGCTCAGGATCAAAAATGACTGAAATGGAAAAGCATTTACACAAACTGCTGCATACTGTAACTAGATATTATGATCTTGGGAGTCCTTGTTTCTTTCTCCATCTGTTTCCTGTTTGTTTTGCTCTGTCGTCACCAGATCACTCATTCTTATAAGTGATACTAACTCAGTGGTCAAACTCAAGTTCAATTTCTTGTCTTCTTCAGTAACTTAATTCTCTTGTGCTCCAGCTTTCTTCGCTCGTCTACTGTATGAGTCTGTCGCATCGCCCGGATTTCCAAGCCCACTCACCTTGGAGCCATCCTACTTGTCCTGTTTATTTTATTTATTTATTTATTGAGTTATTTTTCTTCTCAAGCCTCTACTCCGCAACCTGCCTACAATTCACCTACAATTCAACGTCAGATTGCCAGCAATCACCTAGACCTCCTCTCCACCCCTCTCCTTCCAACATCTCCACATACGGTAAAGTTGTAGTAGCCATACACAGTAAAACCCATATGATTGCTTCTGTCTTGATATTAAGATTCTTTTTAAACGCCACTATTCTAATTTGCGTCTCACCGATGCGATTATTATAATGACACTTTTGTTATTAACCCACAGAACAATTTTTGATTTTTAAGCAATTTGGTGGCTGACATTCCTATAAGTATTTGTTCTGTGTGGGGCATGTCTAAAAGGGTGGTGCTCCATTTTACACATTTATTGTTAAAACTAAGAGGGGTGAACCATAGCTCACCTAACTGAGCATACAACCCATGCAACATTAGGTGAGCTATAGTCCTTCTGCAGTGGACTAGGCTTGATTCTGTTGGGGGGTTTTCCGCCTCATTTGCTCTCTCTCTTTCTTGCCTCTCCTTTGCTCTCAGATGGAGTTAGGCAGGTCCCACCTTGGGCTCCGCCCACTGGCAGAGCCTGCCAGTTTCCCACTCTTCAGCTGACACACCTGTTCCTTATTGGTTCATTACCTGCCAGTATTTAAGGACCAGCTCAGGCTCTCACTCTTTGTCAAGGTTGTTATTGTGGTATTTAGGCTCTCAGATGTTAGTTGAAATTCCTATAACATAATGTTGCTTTCCTCTGTTTCTTAGTAACATCTCCTTGTTGGAGAAAGAGCTCTCTCTGTGGAAATTATTCACCCACAATCCTGAGATGGTTCATTCCTGCAAAAAAGGAATTGTGTTTACCTTTACCAAGAAACTCACATGCCTTGTCCACCCTCTACCGTCTCCTTACCTCCTGGGAAAACTCTGGCCAGTCAGCCTCTCTGCTGCCAGCTTCACTAGGAAATCCAAGTAAGAATCCAAAACAATCCAAATTTCTTCTTCAATATTGCACTGGTAACAAGGGTTAACCTGCTTCTCTTTGACAGACATCTCTTCCCGTACTGTGAACTGAAACTCACCAGTGGCTCTCCCAGTTGCAAATTCCCTTTGCTTAAACCTGAATTCCTGTAAAATACACCATGCAGCTTTAAAAAGGTTTGTGTGTTGTCTTGCTTCAGAATCTTACCATGTTTATATCCTGGTACAAAACAGTTTTGGCTGCTAGAGCTAATTTTCCCCCTTCCTGACAAAGGTGCAATGGTATTATTTTTTTTTTTTAAGAGACTTGTAACAAACTTAAATTAGATTAAGGCTTTAAGTTGTGTTTATTAGTGGTGTGGCCATTTTAACTTGGAGGTAGATGCTGTATTTCCAGTGTCAGCTAGGCATCATGTCAGCTCATTCAAGTCACCAAACTGGACCTTTTGAGCTGTGGTGTGGAGCCTTTTTAATGTGATTAGCTGACAAATAACATGGCTTGCTGTGTTAATTGTACTAAAAGCAAGTCCATTAAGTTTCCAGTTTTGGGGGAATGAAATTCTAGTATGTTGTTTGTATAATACTTAGCACTAATAAGCAGGTATCAGTGTCTGTGCTTTACACCAATACAGCTTGCGTGCAAACTTGACTTGCAGTCGTTAGCTGATAATCTAGACCTCTGTTCCAAATATGGTCAGTTCTGGCTCCACAAATAACACTGCGGACAACAAATTACTAAACTCGATGCTTCAAACCAGGACTCCACAAACTCAAGGGTGACATTAAAGTGGCTATGTCCAGCTGTTACATGCTGTCTATTAAAAACTAACTGAACGCAGGCAGGCAACCACTGCACACACCCTTGTGCAACACTTATTTCATTTGAGTTAACACCATGTAATTTTAAATGTTCATTTTTTTTTTCTTCCTCTGTCTAGCTTCTAACTCCTTGCAAGCAATGAACATGCATTTTGTTACTTCATCTTGACAGTATACATTATGCTGGTAGCTTTCCCTAATAAGTAATCTTTGCTTAATCTCGTTGCACCTTATCACAGAATAAAACAGTGCCAGTTTAAAATAAAGCTCCTTGAGTGCCCACCTCTATAACTCCAGGTCACACTCCCAGTAATTAATGGGGACCAATAACTCAATGCTGCAGCCAGGGTGCAGGGGGCTGTATAGAAACTTCAGACTACAGACACATTGATTTCTCCGAGGACACCGAGGTCCATCCACATGGGCCGTGGGGTTGATGTTGCCATAGCTACAGAACAGTTTGCATAATAGTCTTTAATTACTTGATTAGTCTTTGAAAGGGCAGTAATAACAACATGGTGTAGCATTATGAACACATGACTTGCCTGCCAAGAACACCAGTGATATTCAAAGTCAGATTATATCTGTACTAATCTCCAACTTGAGGTTGCTGGCAGGCTACCAATTTACTTGGTGTGTATATTTGTCAGGTCTGTCACGTCATGCATGTATGAATGTTCAGTGAACCCATTTTCTGCAAGAATGTGGAATTATAGAGTAAGTGTGTGTGTGTGTGGAAAAGCTGGCTGTGTATCAAAAATAGAACTTTGATGTGAGAAATTTTCCTCCATGCAGTTCAGGAGTGACAGTGTCTGGAGTTATTGTGTGAATGTGTTTAATATTAGAATAAATCTATTAATTCTAAAAGCAAGATTTAATTCAAGTAACGACAATACTCCGTTATATCATCTATTTCCAACCAGTGTTACTAAATCAGCGCTGCAGTCATGTCAGTTGGTCAGCAAACTGTCTGTTTTTGAATGTTTTCTTTCCCTTAACTCTAACACCTACTGCCATTTTTATGTTCCATGAAATGTGTAAAAAAACAAAAAGAAATTTAACCTTCAGGCACAAAGGATATTTGTAAACACAATCTTAATAGCCTTATACCTTTGAACTGAAATGCATGTGATGAATTAAAGTCCCTGTGTGCAGCATATGAAAATTTCAGACTTTGATGCTTTCTAGTAGTCATAAAAAAATAATGTAATTAAGACCAAAGTATCCTCATTCCACCTCCTACAACCAGAAATTTTCGCTATTCACTGCAATTGTCTAATTATTCTATCAAAAACAGCATTAGAATAATTTTGAAAAGTATGCAATGCTGCAGTCACACTAGGGAAAACAGTGGTTGGAAATTACTGTGACCGTGTGCAATGAACTTTTGCGATCTTGTTGCCTTTTGAAATGCTTGCTTCAAAGATGGGGATCAGGTCTGCTCAGGTCCACTTGCAGTCAGTTGATGTCTTCAGAGTGACTTTGGTGCATCAAGATGACGATAAAATGGCAATAAGCTGGAGTCAGTCTGCTATCAGTTTGTGATTGAACGAGGTCAAATTGGCAATTACATGCAATCTGTTTGTGATAATACGGCGAAATTTGCAAATCTGTTCCTGTCTACATACAGAAATGACCATTAAACAGAACCGCATTAACTACCTACATTAAAAGTGCAGCTAGAACCTCATAGATCTGAAACACAAATTCACCACGACTGTTTGGAGATGGGTTGCCTGGTGGGAGGCAACCTGTGCATTCACCTTGTGATCGATTAGCACGCTCAACCTCTGGGTGCCCAGTGGGTCACTGCATCTACTTGCAATCTGTCGCCAAATGCGAAAAATTTCAGTGCAATCATTGGACAACCACCAATTTTTCCTATTTGCCAAGAGGCATAATCATACTGAAATGTATCACAAAGTGGGTTTAATAAAGGCAGGTACACAAAAATATTAGAGAAAGAATATACATAGTAAAACATTAAAATCTTGTGTCAACAAAGATGTAAGCTTTCCTTTGTACTATGTACCTTTGTACTGTGGATGTGTATATAGAAACTTTATTCTCAGTCTTACATAAGAGTCAGTAATCAGGGTCTGTAAGACTGCATTTAATGTACATTAAAAGCTGACTTGGGCATTTTTCTTTTCCCTTTTTTTTTTTTTTTTTTTTTAAATTTTTTCTTTAAAAGGTTTTTTTTTTCCTTTTTTTTTTTATTTAAAC
>VUQI01001012.1:0-15298 GCA_015106735.1 Paratilapia polleni | reverse complement strand
TTTTAAGAATACAAAAAAAAAAAAAAAAAAAAATGCCATCACAATCCCTTAAACCAAAGGTGATGTCTTCATATTGCTTTTTTTATCCAACAGTCCAAACCCCACTGAAGAAAATTAGTTTACTCTCACAAAAGACAAAAGAAATTAGAAAACTATCATGTCTACCATTTTTTTTGCTTAAAAAACTGAATGATTATCAAGCAGATTATATTTGTCTAATTTTCATGGTCATGACAGAGCAGCTGAAGAATTGAAGGAGCTGCATGGCTGGATTGTGTCTGCTGCTGATCTGCACTGCACAGCCTGCTGGTCAGATTGTGCTGATTAAGAATCTAAAGGCACAGTGCAGTGGAGTCAGACAGTATCTTGACACAATCAGTGGCTGGGCAGACAGTTTTAAAATAGCTCGTGTAACTAACACAACACCCGTGTAAATAAAGACAATAGATTTATCGTTCATGACTGGTTTGCTTTTTGAGAATCTGAGAGCTTCTTACCAAACTAGATACCGACAGATAGATGCAGCATGTCTGCTTCATTTAGAACATCTGTTAAGCTGAACAGCTTTGTTGATTGATTAGCTGGTTGATAGAAAAATCATTAAGAAAGTCGGTTTTGAGCAAAGTCTTAAAAGTGATCAAGATAGCAGACAAATTTGGGCCTAATCCGTCCTTCTATTGGAACTTGCAGGTCAGTCACAGCACCGACAAATGTGTCTGTGATTGGGGTTACAGTAAGTGTTACTTGTCACAACAAATGTCACAACACACCTAACAGCCCATTTAATGTAAAGTGGACCTACAGTATGGCTGAGTGAGCCAGACTCACCCTGAGTCAACAGCATCAGTTAAAGCCCGATGAGAACTGCCGATGTGGGCTACATTTGGGCTGAAGAATCATTGCTGTTTGGGGTAATGTGATTATAAATGTTCACCATTTTCTCATGGTATCTCAGTCAGTTAATGTATTAATCATGAAATAAATCAGCAGATTAATCAATGATATAAATAACAGTGGTAGTTGCAGACCTACAGTAGACACTTAAAACTGTGTAATATGATTGTTTATAAGATCACAGTCCAAAGTCCTGTATTTAAAAACTGTTTACGTCACTTTCTTGGTGCATGCCTTCTGTTTTTAAGCAGTTGCTTCAGTTATGTGAGAAACCTAACATAAAGCAATCAGAGTTTTTCCTGCATAGGGTAAATTTTGGGTCCCAGGAGGTTTTAGCCAGAGCCAATAAAAACCCACCAGCATTGTAACACAGCAGTTTTGTAAACTGGGGTTAACTGGGGTAGATGTTTATTTACCAACTATTCAGAAACAACAGGAAATTACACAGATCTCTGTTGAATAAGGTAAAAAGAAAAAAAACAACTTATTGCTATTACTGTATGTGGACCGATAGCACCTTTTACCCTACTTAACCAGACTGCAGTAAAAAACAAGCAAAATGGATTAGTAGGAATTCTTCTACAGTTTTTTTTTTTTATGCAACTTTATGTTGAAACCACACTACAAATAAACAACCGCATAACAAAATAACACAACTCGTGTACAGGAATTTAATGACAAGCTGAGTCAAAACACACAATATTTTCATGTGTCACATCGGCTGTATGATGGAGGATGCAAACCCCGGGCCTTTAAGGAATAACAGCCTGCATTTCTCTCATGATCCCTTGTGAGGATCCTATCTGAGGTACCAATTACCTTCCAACTCAAAGCAGACCTGAAGCCCCTGCTCTCTCAACCATTCACCCAGCAGGCCTGAGCCACTAAAAATGTATCGAGGAAGCTTTAAGTGGATCCCTTCCATTCAGCGGCGGAAATTATTAGCTTGAGTGTTTGTCCAAACATGCAGCAGCTTTCAAAATATGCAGCAAATCCACTCATCTAATATGTAGCTCGGGAATAATTACATGTACAACCTATTTAATGTTGGGGTAATTCTCAGAACAGCTCAGATAAAATTTAAATTTTAATTGCCTTCATCCAAAGCCAGACATAGATGGAAGAGCTTAGGATGTCTGAAGCCATATCCTGGGTTACAAAGGCTAAAGGGACTAATAGAAAGAAATACTCAAGCTTAATTGCTTTCTTCCAATCGTCTAACATACGCAGGGAGCACCAGATGTGACATGCCAAGCTTGTAAAGTACAAATGAAAATTGGAAGCAAACTGTTGTGTCTATCCCCACTGGGAATAACATATCCATAATTATTCATACAAAGCGAAAAGACAAGTTAGGCTTTAGTCTAATTGATTACATTAACAATGACACTTCATCTGTCATCCTTCCTGCAAAGATGGAGAGGGGTTAAACCAACAGCACAAATCAAATGAGTGTCACTAATTCATCACATAAATTAATCCAAGCTGGCACTCAAATGAAAGCGCTTTAACATGTGTGCAATCGGGTCTCTCTCTTTAAATCTGTGGTTCTCAAAGTATGCAGTGCCCTACTGCAGTGCCCTACTGGTCAGGTGAACTCAGCAAGGAAAGAAGAAGCATCAGCAATTCATGACATATTACACTCACCTGCCACATTATCAGTTACACCTTGCTAGTACTGTGTTGAACCTTCTTTTGCCTTCAGAGCTGCTTTAATTCTTCATGGCACAGATTCAACAGGGCACTGGAAACATTCCTCAGAGGTTTTGGTCCATGTTGACATGATAGCATCACACAGTTGCTGCAAATTTGTCAGTTACACATCCATGATGCAAATCTCCTGTTTCACCATATCCCAAAGGTGCTCTATTGGACTGAGATCTGGTGACTGTGGAGGCCATTTGAGTACAGTGAACTCATTGTCATGTTCAAGAAACCAGTTTGACATCATTTGAGCTTTGTTACATGGTGTGTTAACCTGCTGGAAGCAGCCATCAGAAGATGGGTACACTGTGGTCCTAAAGGGATGGACATGGTCAGCAACAATACTCAGGTAGGCTGTGGCATTTAAATGATGCTCAGTTGAGACTATGGGGCCCAAAGTGTGCCAAGAATCCCTCACATCATTACACCACCATTACCAGCCTGAACCATTGATACAAGGCAGGATGGATCCATGCTTTCATGTTGTTTACACCAAATTTCGACCCTACCATCTGAATGTTGCAGCAGAACTCGAGACTCATCAGACCAGATAACGTTTTTACAATCTTCTGTTGTCCAATTTTGGTGAGCCCATCTAGCCTCAGTTTCCTGTTCTTAACTGACAGGAGTGGCACCCGGTGCGGTCTTCTGCTGCTGTAGCCCATCTGCTTCAAGATTCAATATGTTGTGGATTCAGAGATGCTCTTCTGCATACCTTGGTTGTACCGAGTGGTTATTTGAGTTACTGTTGCCTTCCTATCAGTTTGAAGCAATCTAGCCATTCTTCTCTGACCTCCAACATCAACAAGGCATTTTCGTCCCAGAGAACTGCTGCTCACTTTTTATACCAATTCTCTGTAGACCCTAGAGATGGTTGTGCGGAAAAATCCGAGCAGATCAGCAGTTTCTGAAATACTCGGACCAGCCCATCTGGCACCAACAACCATGCCACGTTCAAAGTTTAAATCACCTTTCTTGCCCATTCTGATACTCGGTTTGAACTTCAGCAGGTCGACTTGACCGTGTTTGTATGCCTAAATTCACTGAGTTGCTGCCATGTGATTGGCTGATTAGATATTGGTGTTAACAAGCAGTTACAGGTGTACCTAATAAAGTGACTGGTGAGTGTATACACAAAGCAGTACAGAGGGAGCCCAAAGGAGCATTTCTCTTCAGTATTTTCTTTTCTGTTCTAGCCATCAGAGCTGACTAAACCTTCCTAACATTCAGGTAATAAGGTAGAATATACTTTATTTTTTTCAGAAGTTGGAAAATTCCTTTGTTAAAGCAGTTAGAAGAATAGAATAAAAAAATGACAAACCAAATATCTTAATGAGGGAAAACTAATTTCAAATAAAAAAATAAAAAAATAAAATAAGTATAAATAACAACAAATACAGCTGGTGTCAAGAAATTCCCCCTCAATAATTGTTAAGCAACTACATTATAAACCAGCAGCACTACAAAAATGACTGTCAACAACATAAAAAAATGTGAGCATTCCTGTTGCTGTCTTACTAAATTAGCACTCGATCATCAAAACCGTGAACACCTGTTTTAAATGAAACCTGCTACAATTTTCCATGAAATAAAACACAGAAAATCATACTCTTCCTGGAGTTCATGATTAGAAAAATGAGAGCAGCAACTTGCTCAGTGTTTCCTCGTGCAAATAATGCCCTGTTACAACAGAGCCGTGTTTGTTTAAGCCTTGTTATGGCAGGTTGATGAGTTTGATGGTCAGAAATGAGATGCGGTGACCTCCACATAACAAACAGCGTAAGAAGCGAAGGATTTCGAGTAAGCTCGCGGACTGAATGCAATTCCACTGAGTGGATTGTTTGATGAATTTTCAACATTGCTAGTGAAGTGTAGCGCACTGGATGGACAAAACCCTGCATGGGTAATAACTAAAAGTTAATCTGTAAATGTTTATTTGTGAAAAATGAATCACAATTTCCTCAATTCTCCCGAAATGTCTTATAAATGTTGTGTTTTGTCCAACTTAGAACTGTCAGAACTATTTACATTTATGGTGCAGAGAAAACATCAGATCCTCACAATGACAAATAATGTGAACAATTAATGAACAATTAACACTTATTTCCTAATTAGTGGTTAATTAACTAGCCAATTTAACATCATAAAGAATGACATTTCTTAGCCATGAAATGTACTTTCTTTAGCAGTACGTAAAACTCAATTTGTATACCACATCAGGAAAAAAATTAACAAATTAAAAAAATCCTGCCAGGCTGCCATTGTGCCCTTGACCAAGGCACTTCCTTACAGTTGGAGTTGGTACCGAGCACTGATTGATGGCTGCCTACTGCTCCTAATAGCTAGGATGGGTTAAATGCAGAAAATGAGCTTTCCTACAGGGATCAGCAAAAGACATCTTACCGACCTACCCACATGTAAATATGCTGAGTTTTCTCCAGTGTACAACAAGTGTCTGGTACTTAAAGCCCGTAGGTAAATAAAGTGACTTTAAATGTGTATTCTGGGAAATTATTACTTCAGCAAGTTGTGTTCAAACTCAAAGCAGCAGAAGGATAAAAATCCTGACCATTAAGCTGCCAGTATATCCCTCAACATCTTTCTGGCATTGGAATAGAGAAGTTGCAGGCTAACCAGTGTTCCATTTATTACACTGCTATTTAGCTTAATATTAGGAAAAAGCACATGAATAACACATCAATTTACTTTTTTTTTTTTTGCTTTTTGAGTGTTCTTTCATGTCATGTAATGTCAACTAATGGCCTCCTAATCCTAACTATCTTGTGTGTCATGTAACGCTGTAAAAAGACCCCTGAAAAATGTGCCTGAAGCAGGATTGGTGTTCATGTTCAATTACATTTTATCACATAGTACTATTCGAACACTGTCATTCGAACAACCAGTTTTAACACTGTAAATGGTTATCTAGAAACACTGGAAGGCATTCACAATGATGTCCAGCTTTTCAGCATAACGCAATGCACAAACCAGTTCTGCCTCTTCTGACTGCAACCTGCTTTTAGTCCACCAAAGGTGACGAGTCCTGCACTTCCCATAATGCAACTTAGGAACAATATCTCTGGGGGGCCCGTGTCTTCAGTGCTCCTGAACTTTCTTTACAAATTTGTAATCCACAAGGTCAAACCGAGAAGGTTCTGAAGAACTCAAAATTATGATAGCTTCCTTTAGAACCACAAGAAACATTTTAGAAATGTTTTCATAGACTGAAATATGTAAATTGATCTTGGAGGGGCCTTCTAATGTTTTTTTTTAATTGCATATAAAATTGATGTATGAGGTACAAATTAATCTACAGATCTTACACAACTTTTTCCTTTAATTATAGATGCACAGACTCCAGCTCACTGATCCCTGATTGACTGTCTGCACAACAGAGTCTATCAAGGATCTGAGTTCAGAACCGTGGACAGAGCTCACTTACAGATGAGAGGCTCTGCTCAGAGGGAGCAGCCCTGTCTGACCTGATCTACCACCAGCTGATCTCCAGCAATAAATCAAAGAAATGTGCTGGTCTGGAGGAAGCTTTTACCCAGAGACAAGCATTTTACTTTACATGTCCCTCCCTGCCCTCTGCTGCAGCCTGCACAGGGTCTCCAACGCTTGATGCACTTTCTGCAGAGAAACTCACAACGATTCAAATTGCAAATGTGCAGATCTTTGCTCCATTTTTATGTAAATGCGTGGCATGAAGCAGGAGTGCAGGGTAGCAGTGTTTCGAGTTACATCTTCCACACAACCTACAGGTTTTAGGCATGAATCAGGAATGCAAATAATAACAAATATCGAGTAGACTTTTTTTTTCTTTACAAAAATTAACTTTTAATTCTATGGACTTCAATTTAATCTCAGTGAGACAGTCGCTGCAATCGCTGGCTGTCTCTCCTTTTCGCCAACAGCAGATGTAATCGTGTAGCAATATTTGCTCTAAATTAAGCTTCTTCATCACATCAAACGACCCCCAGCTAGCTGTTGATAGCAGACACACGGTTATGAAACAAATTAAGAATAACTTACCTAAACGAATTTATAGTCCAGCTTTCTTTTAGCTCTCAAAATGTAATCATGGTGTTCATCAGCAGGGACTACCTCCTTTCTCACCGCCGGTAAATGTACCACTGAAAGGAGCTGCCAGATGGGGGATGGTCCGAGGTCTCGAATCAAGCTACCGACGTACCGTTTGACTTCCGGGAAGCGCTTTCAAAGTAAATGCATTATTATTATTATTATTATTATTATTATTATACTATACAGTAAATCCTGCATAGGCTAGTATCGTTAAGCACAAAATCCTTATGTCTGAGAAGCTGAAAGCACGTTTTCCATGTTCACTTCATAAAATAGGGCCATATCTAGGTCCAGGCTCCAAGAGGACCACTCATGATGCACAAAGAACCACATATTGGTTTCTTATTTATTTACTTGACCGCGGCAAATGCTGTTATCCATATAATCACTTTTTTGGCCACTCACTCTTATTTGCTTATGCAGGCATGACTGCCACATAATGACAATTTCTATATAATAATGCTTTTTAACGTAACTCATTTGACTGAAAAACTTCTGAACATTTTCTCTGTTTTTAATTGTTACTAAAGCTCATAAGATAATTACAACTTTAATGAGTGGTTGCTCTGTTAAAATGTGTCTATGTGGGAACAATGATAGCAGAGAAAATTTTGCTAAATAAAAAAATTATATGAATGTAACTTCTGTGTGTTAACAGGTTGTATCCCTAGTTTGTGTAGCTTGACCAATTTTTGGTCTGTGGTGACCCTGTGGTGGTTGCTTGTGGAGTGAGAGCTTTTCTGCACTGGAACACAGATTTGCCTTTTTATTGGCATTTCCATACAAGCTATAACTTTGCTGGTTATGTTTAAGAACAAGTTATTTTTCAGATTTGTTCTACAGCAAAAAAATGCACAAAAAATAAAGACTACCTTATGCTGGAGATCTTCTCACCAAGCTGCTGTAACTTTAACAAACCAAGCAAAAGCCTTATGTGAAATTAGAGACGCCAGTAGGGTTTGAAAATAGTTGCCAGACACTACAATTTGTATTATTTTCCCAGTGTGCGCAGGCAGAGGCCAATCAATGTGTTGCTAAGTAGCTGTGACTTTTGGATTTTTGTACACTATACAAATTTGTGTCTTCCTTCAGTAGACACAACCCTGTCTGCTGTTATGAACTTTTTAAAAACACTCCAGGGAAGTATTTAGATTGTCTGGAGGTGTGACGCTTGGTCCTTTGAATGTGCACTCAAGATTTATTTCTCCATGAAAATGTTTTTTTTCTTTTCTTGGAAGGTTGCATTTTGCTGCCCAGGGTTCAGGTTTGGTTGTGGGTCCACATCGACAACAGGCTGAAATGCAAGACCAACACAGAGGCTGTATATAGAAAGGGTATGTGCAGGCTCTGTTTCCTAAGGAAGCTGAAATCCTTCAATGTGTGCAGCAAAACGAAGAGTCAGTTGTGGCGAGCGCAGAGTACTTTAATGTAGTCTGCTGGGGGAGCAGCATCAGAGCTGGTGACTGGATAACCTGATTAGGAAGCTTGGATCTGTGACTGGCTGCAAACTGGACACTTTTGAAGCTGTGGTGAAGAGGAGGACACTGGATAAATTGGATATTGTGGCTTTGTGCATCTGAAGACATTAAAGATGTATATGAATGTTTAGTAAATTATTGTGCCCACAATAATGAAATGGTAATGAATACCTTAAGATAATAAAGACTTAATAACTTGTGCACACTAGGTAAATAAATGTTATCTTACAGAACTTCAAAGATATTCTTCTAGCTGTGGATGGAAACTCAGTTACCACAAAAGTTAACACAAGAAAAAAAAACAATTTCTACGTTGTTTCAAGTAAAAAAAATATTCAAATAACCTGAAATAAGTAAAAAAACAAACAAACAAACAAAAAAAAAAAACAACCCACCACATAAATGTACATAGGACGCGTTTCCCCTCCACACCAGCAGAGGGCGACCCTCCTGAGCAGGTCCGCGCTGACAGCATAAACCTTCCTGATCAGTGACAAACGTTCCTTCCGGCTCCGGTCCCTTAACAAGTGGAAAGGTAAAGTGAGATCCGGCGTAAAAATCCAAATATATCTTCACCATCTCACGTTCTGTAAAATAATAATGTTCGGTGTTTGTTTGTTGTTAAAGTCATAGTGGGAGACGTATACGTATTTTAGCCTTAAACGCGTCTTAATCGTAGATATTAGGCTTAGAAGTGGAGAAGTACCCCGGCTCCAGTGTTAACGAACGGCTGCCATGTTTCTCCTGTGACGCGGTCTGCAGTTATCAACTTTAAATGTTCGTAAAACAGTGTGACTCCTGATGTGAATATGTAAAAACATTCCAGATGTGGTGAATTATTAAAGGATCACCTGGTTGTCTTTTTGCCACTTTGATTTTTATCAGTAGTTGTAGCTTAGCTCACTAGCCGGGTAGCATGCTATCATGGAGGCTGTGGTAAGTGTCGCTGCTGTTCGAGGAAACTGATGCACAACTTGTCTTAACGCAGATGCTGATGCCCAAGAAGAATCGCATTGCTATTTATGAGCTCCTCTTCAAGGAGGGAGTCATGGTGGCCAAGAAAGACGTCCACCTGGCCAAGCATCCCGAGCTTGCTGACAAGAATGTGCCCAACCTTCACGTGATGAAAGCGATGCAGGTGAGGAAGTAAAGGATGAAGGTCCAGGATTTAAAGCTTTTAACGTGACTAGAATAAACTGAGCTGTAGGGACTGTAAATGTGCACAAGGTCTGTAGAAATTTCAGGAGGAGCTCACAGTAGAGCTGCTGCTGCTCCACATTGAAAGGTGCTAGCTGAGGTGGTTTTGACCATGTAGTTAGGATGCCTCCTCAGTGAGGTGTGTCAGGCATGTCCATATAGGAGGAGATCAGGGCTTCACCCAGGAGATAGTCTTTTGGCTGTATTGGGGCCACCTTGGTATCTTCCCAGAAGCCATGAGGATGGTGGCCAGGGAGGGGGAGGTCTGGGTATCTCCGCTGAGACTGCTGCCCCTGTGACCAGGATCTGGATAAGCATCAGAAAATGGATGGGATTAACAACAAACTCACTTGACGAAAGAGGAAGAAAATCTTAAAGAGGATTTAATTTAGAAACCCCTCAGGTTTCTTAAATTGGTGTAACTGAATATTGGCTCTTTAAAAGATGACATGAAAGACCTAAACATGTTAATAACCAGTTATTGTTACAGAAGATGTTTTTGATTTCATGACACAAAAGAGGGAGTAAATAACAAATGAAAGAAAAAGTTTGCCAAATTATTTTTCTCATGGGTGTTAGTGTTGGACCAGAGTTTGTTCATTGTATCTTCTGGAGTGTTTATAAGAGTCTTACCTGTAAAATAGAAGAGCAAAAAAAAAAGTAGTAATTTTATAAAGCACTTTCCAAAACTCATGTTCACTTTACTTGAATTGTTGCTATAGGTACATTTGGTCTGCCATCCATCCGTTGTTTGTTTATTTTGGTGTGTAAAGGTCAATCAGTCATGCAGACATGTAAGCTATAAACACGACTTTTTTTCCCTTTGTTACTATCATCTCACTTGTTGTGAACATAGTATATATGTATTATGTGTATTGCAGGCAGAAAAATGTGGAGAGTAATTTAGGCTGAACCAATCGTGTAAAGTTTCAGAGCAAAATATAAAAACGAGCTGTGGTGTAGCGGTGCAGTCGAGAATCGGGTTTTTAAGATTTGTCAGGAAAGCAAGATGTGGTGCTTTCTTGCTATGTAAGAGTGGTGTCTCAGAATCTTTGTCAAGATTAGGTGAAAATTAGTTTTGCTTTTCTAGGTAATGTAGCGATTAAATCTTGAATTAACTAAACAATACTGTTAAATCCACTGTCGGTGTGTTGCAAGATCCTTTAGGCAAGACTTTATGAGTGCTTGAAAAATCACGCTTCTTGTGTCAATGATGTTTTAATTAAACTAAACCAAAAAGGATAGTTTTTTTTTGGCAATTTCCCTCATATTGTTACTGTTCAGTTGGCTTGATTTGCACACCTGAGAGGTGGGCTAGGGTAACATGATAATTTTCAACTTCCAAAGCAGGACATGACGAGTCTTACAGCCAAAGCCTCAAGATACTTGCTGCACAGTATCTGCCATCATGAAGCAGATTTTGTTTTTTATTGCGGCGGTTGTCATAATGTGGTGTGCTTTTCTTTTAGTCTCTGAAGTCCTGTGGGTACGTCAAGGAGCAATTTGCCTGGCGTCATTTCTACTGGTACCTCACCAATGAGGGTATCCAGTACCTGAGAGACTTCCTTCACCTTCCCCCCGAGATCGTGCCCGCCACCCTGCGCCGCCAGACCCGCCCTGAGACCGCAAGGCCCAGGCCCAAGGGTAAGACATATATTATACATATTTGTTTTTAATAAATTTCTTTTTAACTTAAAATCTCAATCAGAATTTCTACTGATTTATTCTGCTGGAGCCTGACTATGATCCATTCTGTGTGTTTTCTTAATTTGTCTCTCTATTCATGAATAATGGCTTTTAATTGTCTTGTAAGCTGGATCACATGATAGGGGAAAAACTCACTTCATACTTTCCTTGCATTTCTTTTAAGCTTAAATTGCAGTGTGAACTGGTATCTTGAGCTGGATCTTAAAAAAATGTGCTGAAGAATTTGCAGCACTTAAGTGCAAGATAAAATGTTATGGTCTCCTACAGCTGTGAGAGGGGGATTTTGCTTTCCTATACAAATTTACTCAACTTGTTCATGAATAAACTCAAAAGGGAAACCCTGAGGCCAAAGAACTGTATTTAGTGAGAACCTTTGGCATTAAAATTAAACAACTTTCACTTTAAAGCATATTGAATTTCCTCATCTTTAATCTTTTTGGAAAGCTGAGAAAACCCTAACCATAGGAGAACTGAAGCTGAATATTTTGTCATCTTTTTTTTCTTTTTCTCTGCAGGAATGGAAGGAGAGAGGCCCGCCCGCCTTAACCGTGGGGAGGCTGACAGAGATGCTTACAGGCGATCTGCTGCACCCCGTACGTATAGCACTAACTACACTAGTCACATTATGAGTTGCTTATGTGGTCCTGTGCTGTTAAAGTGAAATTTAACTGAATGATGGCATTAAATAAGGCAGACTGAAATAGTGACTTTGGATCATTAGTTTAATTTTAAGATTGTGTTAAGCATTAATAAATGCTCTGTAAAGTAGCAGCAGTTGATTTTTCAGAGTAAAATGTGAAAATGCATTGACCCACTATCAAAAGACTCTATAGGACATGCTCTGTTCAGTTAATCTGAATGTGAATCTCAATGAGTACCCTGGTTGTCCTAATCCTATACCAGGTCGCTCATGGAAATATTAACGAGTTAATATTTACAACACAGCAAAAATCTGAGCTGGATGCAGGCACATTATTGGATAGGCATGCACAAGACTACCCTGCTCCAACAAAAGTGCAGGTATCTGCAGACATACAAGAACCTTCACAGGCTTCTGGCCAACATGAACAGATTTAAATAAAAGGCTGAAAGCATTCAGGAACCAGCACCACAACAGCATCTATACACCAATGGAGACTGTCCTCTTGTAAAACGGTGACATCTCATTTAGATGGAGGGAGGTAAAACTTGGTGCCTCGGTAGAAGTTAGCAATTAATAGTAAAATTTATGTTGTACAAGAGTGAATTTAACCCAAACCACAGCGTTTTTCCAGACTACTTGTTTTCGTGCCAAAACCTAAACAAAAAGTAAGTCAAAGTGAAGTGTTGATGTGGTTTTAGACAAGAATCTAATTCCAGTTTTCCTTGTGAAAAGGTGGGTTTGTCAGTACGATCATTTGGTGGTAGAACAGATCAGACTGTGACATGGGCCAAGTGTTGTCTCCTCCTTTAACATCCAATCTCATGTCCGTACTGCATTAATCTGTCAGTTCTGTATGAAGTCAAGGGGAACATTAATTTAAACGTGAGTCGGGTCTCAATTACAGAAGGAAGCCATGTCTTAAAAGGGCTGAGAAAACATGTATATAACATAAATATGTACATTTTTGGATTTGTTTTTTTTAAGGAACCTAAATGAAAAATGTTTGAAAAAGCTACATAACATCAAATATATATTGTTTAAAGGATTGATTTTTGTCTTTGTTTTGTATAAACTGAATACATGTGGAGGATTTGGAATTTAAGCATATGAAGTTCCCACCATGGTTTCAGACATTGGGAAGGCAATTTTTGCTGTTTCATCTTGTTTACAAAAAAAATGTGCAAATTAACTGACAGTGAAAATGGTTTCAGTATGGTATTTCTTTTTTGATAATGGTGGTGGGTATTTGACATTTGTTATCATTGTAGCAAAGTTTCAGCAAGACAGATTTCTGAAAATTATTGGTTGACCTCTTGATTCGTAACTTGTCCTTCAGCTGGTTCTGACAAGAAAGCGGAGGCCGGTGCTGGAGCTGCCACGGAGTTCCAGTTCGTAAGTACATTTCCTTCGTTTCGTATTTTTAATAATAGGTTGGCAACAAAAACATCTTGAATGTTTTTATGTTACAAGGAACGTTTTCTGCAGCGGGACAACAAAGACATTCCTCTCTGAAACATTATGTTGTGGGTGCGGTTTTACATGGGTTTCAAAAAGGAATGTCAGCAAGCTAAATTTGGTTTATACAGTGCAGCTGGAAAACTTTGATTCTTGTGTTGAACTGTAGGTTGACTGACAATCTTTCTGTTGCAGAGGGGTGGCTTTGGACGTGGCAGAGGACAGCAGCCTCAGTAAATTTCACTATCTCTTTGTGTACAATAAAGAAAATCCAAATACAACTCAGTCTGTTTATCCGTTTCTTTTAGTTAAATATTTTTTGTGCCGAGCAGAAGGAAGTTGGTCCACAAAATTTTGGCTATAAAGTTGAGCAATATGATGGTGACCAGATCAAAAGGATCAATTAAGCGAGGGTTGATGTAATAGTACTTCTTTGATCGTTAATGAATGTGCTAAGAGAGGTTAAGTACTTGAGTTAACAAGCTGCTGTCCCACAGTGAGACTTTGATGTAGTATCAAATAAAACTTGTATGCTGTAATTTGAAAGGAAACTGAACTGCCATTTAGAGGTTTTTCATAGAAAAAAAGACAAGTGTAAGCAATAGAAATGCTATAAAACTCAGTTGTCTTATAAAGTCTGATGTGGGGCCACATCCAGGAGGCTTGAGCAACTAAATAGAATCCAGCTATTGTTAATTTTATGGTTAACCTGTGTTTTAATGTCAAATGTGGAAAAAGTCCTTCGTTTTGGGCAGCAAACCAGTATGGTGGAGGACCATTTTTACAATCATATCCTACACTGCCAGTTCATATTGAAAACATAAGATGGTTTTGGTAACCTCCCAACTTCAAATGATCTAAGACTTAATGACTCATCTGTTTTTAATATTAAATTAGGCCTATTGACTGATACTGGTCATTCTCTTTCAAGGTTTTACTAAGTTTTTATTTATTTTTTTTTAAAATGGGTGTAAAAAAACATTTTAAATAACCAGAATTTAGAAAGGAAAAAATTGTAACAATATTGTGTACTTACGATAAAGACTAAAATGAGTAAACCCCTCTGAAAACTGATTGAAATATAAAATGAACAAAGCAAAGCTATAATTTGTCCTCCTTGACGTGGTTTACCGGGACACTTGGAGGAAAAGAATCCTTGCTAATGATAGTATTAACACCTGTGATTTTCCCATCTCCTTTGACTGGCATCCTGTCCAGTGTGTACCCCACCTCTCACCCAGCTGGGATAGGCGCAGAAGAAAATGGAAGCTATATACTAATGACAGGAAATTATACTTGACCACAACAAGCCCAACCCAGCTGTAGCTTTAGAATCAGCTGCTGTTCAAGCTTCATAAAATGTTTTCTTGTTATTTTAGTTTTGTTTCCTGGCTTTTTTTGAAGTGTTTCACAACAATCTATAGACAATTTATTTTTTCACCTTTAAGTAGTTCATCCATTCCCTTTCTGTGTTGTAGTGCATAAGAACAATATATATCAGCAGCACAGATTTGGGATAAAGTTGGAGTTATTAGTTATTAATGAAACTAAATTATTATTGCAATTGTGATATTTGTAAAAATGTTCACTACTATGAATTTATCCATCTACAACTTTTCATAGTTCTTTTTGTTACAGGAATTGATTCATTCGTGTGGCCAAGATAATAGAAAGTTGTTTGGAGTCATAAAACCCAGGAAATACACAGCTCAGGAAAAAATTAAGAGACCACTGCAAAATGATCAGTTTCTCTGATTTTGCTATTTATAGGTACATGTTTGAGTAAAATGAACATTTTTGTTTTATTCTATAAACTACTGACAACATAACTCCTAAATTCTAAATACAAATATTTTCATTTAGAGCATTTATTTGCAGAAAATGAAAAATGGTCAAAATACCAAAAAAGGTCCAGTGTTTTCAGACCTCAAATAATGCACAAAAACCAAGTTCATATTAATTTTTAAACAACACATTACTAATGTTTTAACTTAGGAAGTGTTCAGAAATCAATATTTGGTGGAATAACCCTGATTTGCAATCACAGCTTTCATGTGTCTTGGCATGCTCTCCACCAGTCTTTCACATTGCTGTTGGGTGACTTTATGCCATTCCTGGTGCAAGAATTCAAGCA
>VUQI01001011.1:20322-30322 GCA_015106735.1 Paratilapia polleni | reverse complement strand
GGGGAGGTTTAGCTTAAAATCAAACTGAGATGCCGTGGGAAGGCTGGATGTCTCACCGATCCTGTGTCCGGCCTGTCTGCTGATGGCTGCCGTGCACTGGATGTACGTCCTGGTAGTCGACATGTTGTCGTTCCTCCCCAGCTCAGTGAGGAGGTGCTCGATCAGATCAATGAAGACCAGATTCCCGCAGGACATCACCAGGTGGCCCAGAGCCATGATGGTCCTCTGAAACGTTCGAAGAACAACGAGTACGAAAACAGCTTCAACGCTTCAAGCTCAACCTGAAAGATCAAAAACTTAAGGGTTAAAAAGGCGAGACGCACCTTCCTGACAGCCAATCGGGGTGAGGTGAGCTGAGGTAGCAGACAGCTGAGGATGGAGGGGTGGAAATTCACCAGCAGACCTCCCTGTCTGCAAAAGACACACAGACAGAGGTAAACATTTAAGTCCCAGCTCCGTTTTTCCACAGGAAGTCTGTTCCAGTCATCGCCACCCATCAGCGATGACTGTCTGACCAGCTACCTACCTGCAGAGCATGTCGGCCATGATGTCGAGCGCTTCCAGCTGCACGGACACGTCCTCCTGTTTGGCGATGGCGCTCGTCAGACGACCAGTTATCTTCTTACAAACACTGGCAGCTAAAGCAGAGCCTGAGATGCAGATGGGAGAGAAACAGGAAGGTGAAAAGATGGGCAAATAATTGTTTCAGCCATTTGTCCAAGCAAAGACTGTTAAAAAAGTCAAATATCCGAAGGAGATCTTGCGGTTTTAATTTGTAAGAAATCACTGGAAGAGATTTTTGGAGAAGAAATTATTTGTTTTCAATACCACTCTGAGCCGAGTAGTATTTTTACCACTGGAGGCCGGAGGTAACTCTCCGATGACGGTTTTGAGTCCGATGGAGGAAATGTCTCTGAGCTGTTCTTTGTCCGAGAGCATGTTGGTGCACAGAGTGTCCACGATCGTCTCCACCTGGTACTCCTTCACCTTACTGACCAGAGGGCCCAGGCTGACGAAACAAATGCACCCACAGTTAGACAAGAGCTTCAAACAGGAAGTAAAAAGTTAAAATTAAAATAATAATAATTTTTTACCATTTGACGGCCAAGTTCTGAACTTCTCCATTCTTGTCTTCCAACAGTTTGAGAATCATCCTCACCACCTGTTGATCAAATGATCAATAAATTATAATCAATTCTTAGACTGAGATACGTCAGTGAAGCAGTGAGAGGCAGGACATACAGACCTTCCTCTCGCTGTCGTCGTCCAGTTTGATTGAATCTTTCTGTAGCTCCGTCATCAGGTCGTTAGTCGCCATAAATCTGGAAACACAGCAAACAAACGAATTAATAAAACCAGTCGGAGTCTGCGGTGACTCATCAATGAATTCGAGGAGCATTCATCAAACTCAGCATTACAACAGGAAAGTAGAGAAAGGGTTTTATTGCCTCAAGTGGACCTGATTTGGACCAAAAACCAAGCAGAAGCTGATTTTTACCAACTAATGTTACAATTGTGGAGACTCTGTGTGACAGATGAACGATTTGGAAAGTAAGAAGCGTGCACAAGACATGGTTGGAGTTAAAGTCTTGGTTTACGTCTTGAAAATCTAAGTAAATTTTACAGTTTGGGGCATAACGTCTAATAGGAGGCACCAAGCTAAATGTTCAGCAAAGAAAATGTAGAAAAAAAGCAGGAAATTGAAACCACAAAAAAGTCAAAGGACACGACAGCAACAAGACGGACAACAAGTTTAGTGTCTCAAAGATGAACTTATTTTCCTTTGCTCTGCTAGAAGATCATATTCTGACCTCTGCAGATGCATATCTAAGATTCAAACCACACCGTCCACATCGTCCAGCCAATCATCAGTTCACTCAACACCTACATCACTACATAAAACGTAATTTTTTAGATCAAAAACACCGTCAGACCGAGCTCGTTGTATGAGATGTCCGACGTTCCACCGTGCTGCACTGTTCAAAAAAAAAAAAATGAAGGCAGCACTCGTTCATCTCAGTATAACACAAAGTCAGTTAACTTCAGTCTATCACTCTGTCCAGCTAAGAAGCAGAAACCATCGTGAATTCATTTCAGCTGCTTTGGTACAAATCAAAGTGACAGCAGGCACAGCGCAGAGAAAACAAGAAGACAACCCCCAAAAAGGGACAGTCTTCAGCAGGTGGTGCCCACAGATCACTGCTCTCTCCTCATTTCTCCTCACTGCCTTTTCACCAGTTTTGCTTTCTGTTAGTGTCCTTGTCACTGCTGGTAGCATGACACGGTACCTGCACCCATTCAGGTTGCACAGGTAGTCCAGCTCCTCCAGGATGGCACATCCATACATGCCGTCACAAGAAGGTTTGCTGTGTCTGTGGAGGAGATACCAGGAGACAGGCCGTTACACTAAGCTGGACAGGACTGTAGGAGAGCGGCAACCCAGCAGCAGGACCGCTATCTGCTCCTTTGTGTGAGGGGAAACAGGAGGAGCACTGCCAGAGTCCTACAAAATGACCTCCAGCGGACTACGCATGTGCATGTTTCTGACCAAACTGTCAGAAACCGACTCCATGAGGGTGGTGTGATGGCCCAGCGTCCTTTAGGGGGACCTGTGCTCGCAGCCAAACACCGTGCAGCTCGATTAGCGTTCGCCAGAGAACACCAGAACTGGCAGGTCCACCACTGGTGCCTCGTTCTCTTCACCGAGGAGAGCAGGCTCACACTGAGAACATGTGACAGATGTGAAAGAGTCTGGAGATGCTGTGGCGAACGTTATGCTGCCTGCAACATCATCCAGCATGACCATGAGACGTATAGATGGAGGCTCACACAGACCTCCACGTACTATCCATTGGTACCCCGGCTGCTGTTGGGTACAGGGATGAACTCCTCAGACCCACTGTCAGACCTGAAGATGGTGCAGTGGGTCCTGGTTTCCTCCTGGTGCAGGACAATGAGTGTGTAGGCAGTTCCTGCAGCCCTCCTTTCATCTTTAATCAAATCAAATATGGAGATCATCCTTTAGAAATGCATCTCCTATATTTAAGTTTTAGTTTTTTAGCTCCTCAAATGTGCATCAGCCAACGTATTAAGTGTTTTATTCCAACATACTGACCTCTGTTTGAAGTGCTTTTATAAGAGGACAAAGGAAAATGGAAAATAAATAAAATGATGTAAGACCGTCTCTTCTGTCTGTGCTCCATCCTTTTAAACTGAGGATGGTAAAAATAATCTTGAGGATGACAAACGAGCCGTTTCAGGACACTTTTATTAACTTCTTTAAATGGATCCATTTTTGCTGCAGATCCAAATCCTTTAACGCCAAATGAAATCTGCTGTCACAGAGTCTGACTCAGTATCTCTGATTTCCTCTGAGGTTTGGCCTGCGTACATTAAACTGACACATTTAATTCAGATATACATTCATACAGCTCAACTATGGAGGCCCGAAACTGCCAACATGAGAAATCAATAAAGAAATACATGACATTAAAAAAGAAAAAAAGGAAATAGGTGTAGGTGTCCCATTAACTAATAAATATCAGCATCATCAAATTAATTTAATTATACAATGATGCATATATTAATGTTCTGATTTAATTTGCTTCTGTATTTATTTTTCTTTGTATTAATTCCCGTATTTAATACCTTTTCCATCTAATTTGCCGTTTTATTCAATCATTTAGCCAAATAAGCAGAATACTGAATTCAAACAGAAAGCTGGACATTGTGCAAAAAACAAAACAAAACAAAAGATAAAACTGAAGACAACCTAAGATGTGTCTGGGAAAATGTCCCACTGAAAATACAAAACATATATTGTCAATAAATAAATGCAAATAAAAGAAGCAATAAAGCAATTATTAAAAAAAAATATATACAAAAATATTGAAAACTTATATAGCAGTTATATTTCTAAAGGGTGACCCACTTACTCCCAAAATCCAAAATAAAATAAAAACAGATTAATGGCAGAATAAAAAAAATTAATACATCATTAAATACAAACTAAAATAGTTACGGGCATTAATTAAGTAAATGTGACCTATCACAATGAATAAATATCACATTTACTTTTTCATTCATTCAACCAACCAATTAATTAACCTATTTGTTAATATTGTTCATTTTTACATTTATTTATCTATTTTATACTAGCTAAAGGTTTACACCATAATACACTTAAATAATGTGGAAATAAATTCACAATTTTAAGAATAAATTAATTAATTAGGAAAATATGAAATTAAATATTCCAATATGGGCTAAATAAAGAGAAACTGTAAACATGAATTAATTTATAAAACTGAATTAAATATCATGTTTCCTTACATTTACTTACAAATGCATTTGTCCCCCCCTTTTTTTAAATACATTTTTCCATTAACTAATTTCTTTAATCCATTTTTTCCCTCAATTTGTGTATTTAATTCTGGATTTTCCCCTAAAACCTATTTGTGTTTTTTCTGCATTTATTTTCTGCCTAATAAGCAAATAAGGGCTCCTTCATTCATAGTCTATCATGGGGTAAACCTTTAGCCAGACTAAATATAATAAAAGGGATAAATAAATCTAACAATTATTAAATTAACAAATAAAATGAAGACAAAAACGAAAAATGGGGGATAACTAAATTTAAGAAAATGTAATTAAAAATTAAATGCCAAGGTAAATAAACAAAAAAGGCAATTAAATATGATATTAATGCCTACATTTATTTTGTAACCCATGGTGCACTTAATGGTGATTAGAGCCCGACTGATACAGGATTTTTAAGACAATGCTGATATTTGGTGATTTAAAAATCTGACGTATCGGCTGATATTTTCTTTTCTTTCAAACACACACTTCATACCGAACAGCTCTGTGTTAACAGACCATGCTGTGAAAGTACCAGCATCAAACATTTATATAAAAATAAATAAAGTGCATTTCCTGTCCTGCAGATGCCAACTCTGTGTGAAAACAGTCAGATCAGGACTGAAACGACTCCTCCAGCTCCGTTCGTTCAGGGTCAGCAGCGATTTTTACACCAACGGGAGGCGAAGCTAACAACTTCCACAATATCAAGGATTTCTTGTTCTGAGACGGCGGCCGTCAGAAGTGATGAAACTGATTATCTGTGCTGCCAGCTTGTGACCGTCCTCGAGCAGCTGACACAAAGAGGGCCAGGCTGCTCTGAATTTTAAGTTAGACATGAGCTTCTTTTATTGGCTAAATAGTCTGATCCTAACAGCTCTGTGCCTCTTTCTTTAAAGCTCCTCACACACAGATTAACATGGCTGAAATATTTCCCACCACAGGTCATTTTCCACTACCAATATCCAACACAATCAGGAAAAAGTATGAATTATTTTCATTGTTGATTGATTGTTTGGTCAGAAAATGTAAAAAAATAAATAAAAATACTTCCTGACATCTTCAAACTCCCCATTCTTTTTAATCCAACCCAAAGAGTTTAAAACTGCAGTCACTGGAGGCAGATAAAGGCCACACAGTTAAAACTAAAACAGAGTCAATTTTTGGCATTTGTCTTTAAAATGTGGACCTGTTCTGATTTTTCCTTATTTTCTGTCATACATTTCATGTTCCTATGGCGAATTTTTTTTTTTTTTTTAAATCAAAAAGCTTCAGGCTTCTCTTAGCGCTCACTTTTAGACAGTTTTTTTTATCTCTTGAATCTGTATGATGTCACAGAGAGGGGATATGCCTAATATGGTCACTGCAGGGACAGAAGCCCCACCCACCTGATGCTTAAAGATTCTGTTTGAGGGGCAGCCAATCAGAAGAGAGATGCCTTAAAAGGGGAGGAGCTAAAACAACTTGTTTCAGAAAACAAAATTCAAGAGGATGAATTGAGGCCCAGAATAAGATCAATAAGGATTATTATGACCTGTGAGTCATGCAAAGCTACTCTAATAGAGTCCAAAAATAGAAATATGTAGGTTGGCCTAACTTTAAACCTAGGTTTTTACTTTAAAATGTATATATCTACCTCATGAGAACTTGGCTTTTGTTCCCAAATGACTTCAGGAGAAAATTGGCGGAGCTAAAACACCTTGTTTCAGACAGAGGATAAACTGAAGGAACGGTAAGGAGCAGATTAAAAAAAGAAAACCAGAAAAAAAAATCTGAGACTTGATTCAAATCACGTATAAAAACACATTTTATAGACTTGCTTTAATCTTCTGTGCAATTAAAATGTCTTTTTTGCATTTTTTTCTGTGCAATGTTTTCTTGTTTGTTTTTTTAATCCAGTTTAGTTTTTGCTCCTGATGTCGGTTCTGATTGAATTTCTGCTTTCCCTCGTCTGTCAAAACAATTTATCAACTGTTTTTAAAAGGTCCTATATAAATACACTCATGACAAATTTGTCCTTGTCTGGCTCTAATGGACATCCTATCAGACGTTTCATCTGCCTTCATTGTTCTTCATTTGAAGTACAATGAAAGACTGAAGTAACATGAGAGGCTTCTCAATTTAAAATGATCAGCATCGGGTCTGGTAGATGATATCAGCTGCAGATAATCAATACAAACTGTGTGACTTCAGTCTGCCTGTTAATAAACTCATTAATTTGGAGCTCTAGTTCAGGCTGCGGCTGCATTTCAATACCGATTCACCTGCTGATTATTATAAAGACGAATAAATTAAATATTTTGAAAATAAAGCAACAGAAAACAGTGAAGCACAGCAGTTACAACACTGAGAGCCTTTTGCTTCCCTTTCTTTTTCTTATACTGTTACTTATATACAGTACGTAGGTTTTAATACTCAGTTTCACCTGTAAATGACTGCATGCTGGGAAAATTTCAATGAATATACAGTTAAAAAGCAGGAGATGTTTCTTATTTCATGCTGGAAATGACAAACATGCTGACATTTAGCTGAAGAAGAGATCAACCAAAATTTTCTTCAGTTAACTTTGGCTGACATCAGGGACACTGCACATGGTTGGTTTTTATTCTTGCCCTTTAGAAAAAGCCCATTCGGTGACCATCGTCTAAGCTCACACTACCTGTGGTGTACCACAAGGTTCAATTTTAGGTCCTTTTTTATTTTATTTCCTATGCTTCCTCAGTGACTTTAAAAGAAACAAACACACTGATGTTTCATACTAAACATCCAAAGTTTGGAATAATGAGGTAAACAGCCATCTGCTTCAGCACGTGTGTCAAAAATTAGGCCTTGCTGGCCAAATCTAACCCTTCCTAAATTTTTATCATAGGCCACTCATCACAATAAGTTCTCAATAAATCAATAAATAAAACCAAATTGTGCAAGAGGAATAATAACAATCTGAATATATCTGGCACTGGATTCATCAGACCACCATAGTGGCCGCAAAGTACAGACAACACAGCATCAACTTTGAAAGTTTGAAAAATCCAGCCAATGCTAAAGTTCTAAAAATTGCAGTTCCTCTAATGCCCACTAGAGGCTCCAGCAGTGAATCAGTCCCCAGAGACTTCCATGTTAAAATGTCCACAGCAGAAATAAACATGTTTACAGCCTGATGCAAAACACAGGTTTAGTGTGTATAGCTAATTTCCCCCTTTATAAACAACTGCATTTTTTGGGGGGGGGTCCATGTTATAATAACTCACCTGTTTAAGTTGCATTAACGCTTCAAGTTTGCATTATTAGGGGCGTGGCCTCTTTGGCTGACAGGTGGATGGGGACACAGGCGGCTGTAGCTGCTAGCTGTCTGCTAGGCTTCACCTCAGCTAATTGAAGTCCCTGACCTGGACCTCTGGACCGTGTTCGTGCTGTTGGAGCCTTTTGAACGCAATTATCTGACCAATAATATGGCTGGCTGTGCGGTTAATTGGACTAACAGACCGTCCAGGAAGTCTGTGCTCCTGTTTTAGTGCACAGTGAAATTCTAGGATTTTATTTGGATGTGATTTAGCACTAACTGGCGGGTATCTATCTGTGTGATGAACCCATACAGAATATGGATGCAGGTTACCTCCATAACTTAGCACTCCACCCTCGTGTCCAAATATGGTCACTTCTGGCTCCAAGAAAACAAACATAGCATCTAGTCAAAGCTTAAAGAAGTCCACTGAGTGATGCCACAGTGGCTACGACCATCTTTTCCATAAAGTCTATGGTTACAGGTCACAAGCACTGGCTGCTGCCCCTCAGCAGGCTTCCAGACATTGACCAATCACAAGAAAGTGGGCTCTTTTATTTTGTATGTTTTAGGCATTTTTGGTACTTTTGGATCTATATGAGCTCAAAGACAGCAGATATCCTTAATATGGTCATCTCAGAAACCCTGCGCACCTGTTTTTCAAACCTTCCATACCTGAGGGGCACCCAATCAGAAGAAAGCTGGCCTTAAAGCGACAGGAGCCAAAATGCATGTTTTCAGACAGGACAAAGTGAGCGGCTGCACAGATGATTTAAGATAAAGAAGAATAATTTTGAACTGTGCAAAGCTGCTCCAGTACAGTCTAAGAATAGAAATAAGGAGGTGAAAACGATCTGAATAAGCCACCTTTAACACAGACAGCATGTATCTGAGTGCAGGGCTGAAGCTCTGACATGTTCGGTCTGTTTACGTGTTATTAAAGCAGTTACCGGCGCCACCACACCCCCGTTAGCCGGAACGACACCTTAACGTTAAATCCACCGGTTTCCCTGCAGACTTCCAGTTAGCTGACAAGCTCCCATCACATTTTAATACACAATAAGCACCACTGTCACTCATGCTCAGCTGGCCTGCGGAACTGATATAACTTGGTGCTAACCAGCTAGCATGCGGGCTAGCTGCTAACTGACGGCGGCCGCTACACCCCGCAGCTGGGGAGCAGCAGCTCAGTGCTAACCAGCTACCGTGAGAACCGCTGTCAAATCAGCCGCTACCCGATGCTACGCGGTGCTAACCAGCTAGCCGCGGATGTGACGATGATCAGACAGGTGGCAGGCTAGCAGTTAGCATGAGAGCAGCAGGCCCGGCGGAGCAAACCGCTGCTCTAAATGCTAAATAAAAACACTTCGGTGTAATAAACAGAACCGTGCGGTCAGATCCCTCCACCTGGGCGGTGTTTTACCTGAAATCCTTGTCGCTGGAGGTCATTTTCTCCAGCAGGTTGGAGATGTGGTACGAGGCGCTCGCCATGTTGGTGCTGTTAGCCGTTAGCCTCCTGCTAGCAGACTGCGCTCAGTGAGAGTGTTCCGGCTGCGGGCTGCTGGCTGTGTCTCTGGGTGGCTGTTTGACCGCCCTGCTTGTATGGTTTCGGGGGTAAAGTGTGTGTTTCTGCTCTTCTTCCGCTGCGGCCGCCTTCCTCTTCTGCTACAGCGACTGTCGCATCCCGGGGCGACGAGTTTGGTGTGTTTGAATGGAGCTCCCGTTCTCTCCGCAGAGGGGCGGGGTTAGCAGGACTGGACGATGCGGGGTCGAAGGTCACAGTTGGACCAATTTTTTTCCGGCAATTTCTTTCTCTAAATAAATCATAAAAGGCAATTTTCTTCCCAGTATAAGAAAAATCAGTAAAAGTGAAACATAAAATATTCATCTCGAGTCAAAAGTATGAAATTAAACGATTTATTACAATGTCTTTAAATAGTAAATCATAATTTTTACATTTTATCTTCTCATTTTAAATGATGTCAAGTCGAAAATAAAAAGCATTAGTTCTCTTTTCATGTGTTTATTTAAATTAAAAATGTGACATTTCATCTCAAATATCAAAATTTGGACTTAATTTTGACAATGTAAAAATAAAAAAATAAAAAAATAAAAATAATAGAGTTATTATTATTACTATTATTAACATAATATACTAAAATATTTTTTTTTTATTTATATGTGACTTTTGGTATTTTTTAAAAATGTAAATTATGGGATGTGAGATAAACAGATTTAGAGATAAAAGGTCAAAAATATTCAATAAAATGTTTAACATTAATTACCAAATGAACATAAATTTTACTTTTTAGATCATAATTGTGTGTTACTGTGGGGGGGGGGGGGGGGTGGTTTTAGAAA
>VUQI01001011.1:1205-18659 GCA_015106735.1 Paratilapia polleni | reverse complement strand
AAGACAACATTCCTCTGATTGGCTGCCCCTCATAAACAGAATGGCAGGTGGGTGGGACTTCTGTGCCTGAGATGACCATATTGGGGAATTTCCCTCTCTATGACATCATACAGATCCAAAACTAGAAAAAAACGTGTGAACCTGAGTGTTTATTGCAGTTTGAAGTCTGAGCTTTTGGCTCACAGCTGCTTTTAGATATACTGACCTGATTATTTTGGCCATGTTTAATATAAACATCCAGAAAATATCCACAACATAAATCACATTACCTGGTGAAGTCATTTAGCAAGCTAGCAAGCTAACATATCCACTCAGTATTTTCCTGGCAATCGTGTTAGTGAGCAAGCACGCTGAGGTTATCCAACTAACTGTAATTAAGTCATGCTGCATGAATCTGGTGATACCATCATTTTTAATCAGTAAGCTAATTTACCAGCTGGATCAACTCCAGGATTTTAGATAAATTACTTCATGTTGTCAAGTCAAGATAGTATTTGGCTTCACTGGGGTTGCTAGCAACGATATCGTCCACGATATCAGGCAACACTGCCCCCAAACCGAGTTTAAATTCAGTTTTGAATACCAGACCCAAAAAAGGTCCCTCCATGAGTAGAAAGCCCCTCGGGTGTTGATGGCAGTCATGTGACCATTTAGATGGACAGGCTACATTAAATGTGTATCCCCTGACCGGTTGGCGAGTAGTTGCTGGAGGTTGCTGGTTGTCACCAGGTGAAATCGGCTGCAAAGAAGGTGCTGCACCAAAAGCCTCCTTATGATTGCTTTGATCACTAACATATTGCCACAGTTGCCTATAGTGTGCATGGAAGACACCAAATTGTCTGCAAACACTTGCCATTTACTCTCTGAGTAAAGTGCAATGCAAACCAGAATCAGAGAACCTTGACTTTCAAAGTAAAAGATGTGCCTCAGCGCTACAACCAACACATTTCAAAAGGTGCAGCTTTCTCTGTTTCTGTTTTGTGTCTCACGTCACATTTTCACTACCAGTTGGCGAGTAGATGGTGAGTGTTTACAGACACGTCAGTGTCTTCCATGTAAACTATTGGCAACCACCACAACCTGCTAATGACCAAAGCAATCGCAAGGAGGTTTTTGGTGCAGCACCTCCTTGAGACCAATTTTATGCTAGTGACCGCTAGCAGCCTCCAGCAACCACTCAAAACTAGTCAGCGAAAACATATTTTTCCTTAGCGACTGGTGGTTGCCAGTGGTCTGTAGACCTGTTTAACTGAGACCTTATGTTATAGTCCAGTGAGACACTGCCATTAAAAAGTGTGAAGTTAAATGTTACATAGACAGATAGATAGATGAGACTGAGAGCTGTTTAGCTGGTCCTGGCTTTGGGTACAAACTTTCAAAGGGCTGCTGGAGGTTTTTAAGACTTGGTTTGTGGGTTCAGGTTGGATTCAGGTTTAGATTGGAGTCAGAGTAAAGGAAAAGGAAATGCATTATGTCAATGAAGAGTCCTCACAAAGGCAGAAATGTGTGTGTGTGATGAGTCACAGATCAGTTGAGTGGGATGTTTACAAACCCCCAGGCGCTCTCTCTTTCTGTTGACACATAATGCAGCCTCTGACATATGCACACTGTGATTCCAGAGTGTGTGTGTGTGGGTGTGTGTTTGCGTATAAGTGTGTTAAGGCATTGACAGCGTTTGACAGTAATCTATGAAATGAGGCTGCAGCTGCATCACAAGCACTCACAGTCTCCTTCCGAAATCTCTCAGGAAATGATGATGCTGATTTAAAAAAAAAAAAAATGAACGTGAGGAAAGAGTGATGAAGAGGATCATTAATCTATTCACACCGTCAGATTTATCAGTTTATCATCTGTGTTGGCTTGATGAGGGTGAAAAATCCAACCAGGCTCACCTGACTTAATCACTGTGTTGATGTCCTGCATATTAATCAAGCACCAACCTCAGGGTCCAAACAACTGCGGTGCCAAAAACTGCACTTCCTCTAATGGCCACTTGAGGCTGGTTCCAAAACAGAGTTAATCCCCATAGACTCCCATGTTAAAATGTCCAAGTTTACAGCAGAAATAAACATGTTTCTGTATCTTGCATAGTGGATATACAAATATACAAGCACAAATAATATGGATACAAAGCCTGAAAATCTCGTAAGCATCAGTCCCACCCAAAAAACACATAAACACTATAAAACCTTTGTATGTGTATGCCCCCAATTCAATAACCAGACCATCCCATCACCATATAAACATAATATAAAAATCAGGAAGCCTCAAGCCGAGCAAACCAAGGGATGCTGCACACTTAGCAAGTTGTCAGTTACACAGTAAATCATACCCTGCTCTATTTATTGTACTTTTTGACTCTAAATTGGACCTAATTTACAAAAAATAACATCATGTTGTGTTAAATAAGACTTGAAACTAGTGACTGAGACCATAAACTCACCAGGAAAGTGGGGTCATTTTCTCATAGACTTCTATACAATCAGACTTCTTTCTTTGCAGACTTCTCAGCCCCCTGCTGGACATTAGTAAGAAGGCGAGTAATTTGTCACAGGAAACCAAAGACAAAAAACAAATGAAATTAAATATAAACACATCCAGCTATCTTTGCAAGAACCAGTTTCAATTTCAGACCATCAGAGTGATGAAATTTAGTAAAATTTTGAATTCAAATGTTTTCACATTCCTTCAAAGGCCTGTTTGAGGGTTAAAGTTAGGATTACGTCTAGGTTAGGCATTTAGTCGTGATGGTTGAGCTTAGAGATAAGGGGCTTGGGAATATGTTAACGTTAATGAATGTCCTCACAGAGATAGCCAAACAAACGCCTGTGTTTGTATGTTTGCCCCTCCCCCTACACACGGAGTGGAGCAGGCAGCAGTCGATCTATCTGATAACATCTTGTAGTCAAAACATGAGAACCACTCAATGAAATGACCTCAAATTTGGCACGTCCCTCTCCCCTGTCCCCAGCAACACATCTGCCAAGTCTGAAGTGGATCAGTTGTTGAGGGAGGTGAAGAATAAGCATGCAAAGATTTCTGTTTTATTAGTAGGCTGTCACAGTCTAGATATAAATTTAGTAGCTTTTTAACACTTGATTTTTTTTTTAATGTACCTTTAAAACTCAGTGCATGGATAGAAATGTGATGTGATTAAAAGATCCAGAACAGCTGGATACATGTGGTACATCATGAATGAACTGAACCTCACGTGAAGGATGCTTAAGGGGACATCAGGTCACACTGCATCTGCTGCTGAAGATCATGTGAGATGATCAAATGCTTCAGGGCAGTGACTGAGTGGACCTGGTGGTGAGATCTGTCAACAGCTGTTTCTGAGATCAGGAATTAATTTTCTTATCTTTCTAATATCCTGTGTGGCTAAAAATTAACAGATTGAAACATGTTTAAACACACCATGATGAGTAAAGATGACTCCATCAGTGGATAGAAAGGTTAAATGATGTCCCCCATAAATAATCACAGTAATAAATGAGTGTACTTTTGGTCTGAAGGGCTCTAAAGCTGCAGGATTCTCTCTGATGGGATCACATGGGTCCCCCTCTCTCTCTCTCTCTCTTCATATTGAGGTCAGTCTCTGCTTTTTGTCTTGTAGCCTGCAGACTCATTCTTCCGCTTCACCGCTCCTTTTCCTCCTCTCCCTCCTCCATCCCTCTCGCCGCGGCTCCACGGGGATGAAAGATGGCCGCTCGTCACGTTGAAGGCTGTCAGTTAATCGGCATTGTTGTCAGACCGTCTGGTGTTGGGGTTTGTTTTGACCCAGGGGGAGTTTTTTTACTCCTTTCTGTCAAACCGTCAGATCCAGTCCACTGCAGACATAATCCAGTCTGTTTTTTCCAGTGTTTACAAACAGTTATTTTTTGACATTTTGGTCTTATCGTGAGTAGAATAACATTCATATAAATACTTCACCTTGTTTCCTCAAGTCTTTACAGCATTTGGGTTAGGTTTAACCAGCATTACTAGAAGATATTGTTAAGCGTAAGTAATCCAAACAGCAACATATTAATGACTAACCTGATGGATTTCTCCAGTGAATTATCAGGATATCAGTGCCTGTTTTTGTTCCTCCACACCACAGACATTAAATTGGTGCAGTTTATTGAAACTGTGATATGTCCCATGACACTGGTGCTCAAAGTTAGGTATAGAGAAAAAAAACAAGATTTAGGCTTTAGATTGTGACACTTGGAGTGGGTGCAAAATTGATTTGGTTGCAGTTTTTAACAGTTTAAAGTTATGTTTTCAGCCCTGGAAATCTCATGTGGATATTTCCAGTACTTATAAAGTTATGAGGGCTCATAAATGCTGAAAACATAATGGAAAAAACATCATATTTTGACCCACTCCTATCTACTTTGAGGGTTGGTAACTCAGAAAATATTCACAGTATGAAGGTAAAAATTTTGAGTGCTTCATTAAATACACTGAAGTTACTGTACCAGAAAGAATCAGCTGATTCTGAAGGGGTCAGGTGGGAGGCACCAGCTGACTCAGCTGCTTTATTTGCACATAAGCACAAATGGACATGCCACAAACTTTGTCGGTAGCTGGCAGGTTAAAGATGGAATAATGTCCGAGTCCTAAAAAGGTTCAGGGCTGCAGTGCACGTGAAAAACCAGCTAATGTCAGCAAATTCACACATTGTAAAAAGTGGAATCATGTATAGGCATCATTTTGATTGAGATGTCCCTCTGGGACCCGTGTCCCTGCATGATTTTTCTAAATGACTTGTTCCATATCATGTTTCTGTCCATTCATTTTGTTCCTCTTCAGCGTGACAGGGTAAGCAGACAGCTCAGTACAGCTGCAATAATTATTCAACATAATCTCACAGCAGTTCATGAAATACTCTTGACCTCTAATCTGTTGATTCGTGTTTGTGGACACAGGTTTTTCAGGGGTTTCTTTTGTTTCTGTCCATGACTTTCCCTACTTGTTTTCATGTCCCTGAACACGATTTTTCTTCTGTTCAGTCTCATATGTACCGATTCGTGTTCATGCACACAAAATTATGAATTTCCATGTTTAAAGAGTGAAAATCTCCACATTTGGAGGATGGAGGAGTTGGTGGAGGAGTGAAAAATTTCATGTCTCACACCAGAGAGCGGTTTGAGTCTCATGACAGATTATTACTCTTCATTTGTATTATTTTTAATAAGCTTTGAATTTAAATTTGTTATTAATTACTATTAACTATTAACTACTTGGTTATGTTTATCAATTAAAAGCACTCGGATAGGTTTACAAACACATCATGGTTTGGGTTAAAACGCAACAGTTGCCTCTTCTTTGAAAGCTGTTTTCTTGGTCGCCATGGTGACGCCTTCCTCTGAAGGGTCGGGATAAGGTGCGTGCTGCAGATTTGAAACGTTCTTCCTACTGAAATCTGCTGCATTACTTTAAAAAAAAAATGTGACAGTTTGTGTCCATGAGCACGGACACATAGGATGCTTTTTTTGGGCTGACAGTACAGCTCACAAGCACTGGGTGCTGCCCCTCGGCAGGCTTCCACATGCTGGCCAATCAGAAGAAAGTGGTCTTAAAAGGAGGAGGGGCTTAAAGAAACAACAGCTTGCTTTCTAATGACAATTTCATGTTTGGCTTTGAGACCAGGCTGAATTATTTGAGAATGTGTGTGCATACATTTTCTTTACAATTAGATTTTTGTATGCACTGGTTAGGCTTTATTTCACTATTTTTACACTGAATAGACTGACAATAACACAACATAACAGCTGGCTGTTTTATGGATCCTACAGTTCACCACAGTTTGTCTAATGTAAGAGCTGCCACTAATGCAGTTGTTGGCTGTGTTGTTAACGCACTTAAAGACTGAAGCTAACAAATCTGAGGTAAATCCCTCTGGTTCTGGATCCTGCCTCTTTTTCACTTCATTAACATGACGTCACCTGCACCGCTTTGTTGTCTGCTTTAAAGTTTTACTGGAATACCCCTTTAATCCACAGCTGGGAGGAGTTGGGGCGTGAATTCCTCAGAGGCGAGTCAGAACAGGAATGAGACTTCGAATATCTGTGTGCAGCTATTACCTGTGTGTGGTTTCCTGTTAATACATCAGCGGGTTCACTGCTGTACACATGAGCATCGTTCTGTGTGTTTTATCGCTTTATATTAGAACTGAAGGTGGAAATCAAACACTGTTCACAGAGCTGTGGGACATACTTACATTTTATTTTACACCGTATGTAATGAAATGACTCCAGGTGGTTGGAAACGCTTTAAAGCGATCCACCTGCAGCCAGCAGGCAGGCAGAAATAATCAGAAACATCTCCTGATATCAGGAATGAGGCACCAATGTCAACATTTTTTAAATGGACATTTATCTTATGCTCTATGAGAGCCAAATCTGATATTTGTATGAATACCCAGAGAGGCAAGTAAGAAAAAAAATCTGGTGATTTTAGTCTGGTTGAAATGATCTCCTTTGCTATTTGTAAATTTTTTGCCCAGGTAATGATTCAGATTCCCTAAATTCTTTAAAGCTATAAAAAAGGTGAAAAACAGGATTATTTTTCCAGATTTACACAAATTTAAGATTTTGTCTAAATATGCATAAATGAAGTCACAAACACAAACACAGGAGATAAAACTACTTTTTGTTGTTTAAAAAATGACTTGAGCAGATCAGTAGCCTCTCATTTGCCTCTCGTGGCTTCCGTACGTTTCTGATTGTAAAAACAACAATTTACCGTACACTGCACCCAATTTCAGATTAGTATCTAAAAAGGTTTGATGTACAGTCATACACGGGATCATAATTTGAAAAAAACAGCAGCACTTGTAGACATCAGTTTTACATTTTTTGCAGCATGTTGTATGATATAGTCCTGCACACAACAGCTTCCAGTAGTTCATTTAGAGAGAGCAAATATCTGCCTATATGCTCAATCTTTTCTTGACAGAACCACAGTTCAGTTCAATTCAGTGTTATTTATATAGCGCCAAATCGCAACAACAGTCACCTCAAGGTGCTTTATATTGTGGCATAAAGACCCTACAATATTAGAAAGAAAACCCCAACAGTCAGACGACCCCCTATGAGCACATACTTGGCGACAGTGGGAAGGAAAAACTCCCTTTTAACAGGAAGAAGCCTCCAGCAGAACCCGGCTCAGGGAGGGGCAGCCATTGCTGCAGCTGGTTGGGGGTGAGGGGAAACAGAAGAGAGCAGAGGGAGACAGGACAAAAAGACACACTATGGGAGAGAGACAGAGTTTAATAATAACTAATGATTATTGCCTATTGCAGCGTAACTAAGGGATGTTTCAGGGTCACCTGATCCAGCCCTAACTATAAGCTCTATCAAAAAGGAAAGTTTAAAGACTAATCTTAAAAGTAGAGAGGGTGTCTGTCTCCTGAATCCAACCTGGGAGCTGGTTCCACAGGAGAGGGGCCTGAAAGCTGAAGGCTCTGCCTCCCATTCTACTTTTAAATACCCTAGGAACCACAGTTAGTGGTTAAACTGAAGATTGGTGCCATTAAATGAATAAAATAATAAATTAGCAATGTAATATACAATTTTCAATAATGTATACAATTTTTGTGTTTCCTTTGTTTAACAGTGAAATATAAATGATAAAGCACTACATTTCCCAACTCGTGTCAGAAATAAGTTGAAACAGACATGGATAAAAAATTAGCAGCTTATATATTTATATGTACACACAGCAGCGCTGCACCACCACTGCTGGAGGCCACGAGCTTCAGCATAAACTGCTATTTATGTTATATGTCACATTAAATCATGCAGACTTTACTAAACAACCTCCATTTAAAATACTAGAAATGAACATTTTTGCCTAAAAAGTAGAGATAACTGAATAATGTAAATAAAGCAGGGAGCAGGGATGAGTCGGGATGCCGTATAAAGTTTAGCACCATTTCAGGTCCGTGTTCAGCAGACCATCCATGACGCTGCCTTTGTGGAGCTTTATCATTATAAAGGTGGACTGGCTGCTGAAGGAGGATGTTTAGCTGGCAGTCTTATTGATTTCTTGCTGTCTCTTTACAGACTCTCTCTCTCTGTCTCTGCTCTGAATGAATGAAGGCGGGAGGCGCGCGCTCACCACTAGTAACGCGTCTGAATGAATTAAAAGGAAAATTAGACACATTTGTAACAGTCTTTGGAACCCTCTGTGGAACCAGAAGCTTGCGAGTTCGGACTCTAAACGTTCGAACGTTGGAACATTACAACCTCAGTGCCTCGCGGGCTCCTTCGCGGTCATCACGTCACTCTCTCTCTCTTTGACCACCACTGTAAACGTCGCTCTCCCACTCCTCTGAAACCACAGCGAGGCTCGCGGGGTAGAGTTACAGAGGGGGGGGGGAGGGGGTAGAGAGACATAGACAAAGAGGAGAAAAGAAGAGAGAGAGAAGGAGTGAGGAGAGAGAGGGAGAGAGAGGCTCGCGTGCCTGTGTGAGGTTGAAAAAGAGAGGGAGAGGTAGAGAGAGGTAGGCTCGGAGTGCAGGGGGAGGTGGATCCCTGTGTAGTGGAGCAGCTTAAGCTAAAGCTAACTAGCCATGTTGCTGTCGCCGCCGCTGCTGCTGCTCCTTCCGTTGCTGGTGGTGTGTGTCTGCTAGCGGGCCGCCCTGGACTCCCTATCCGCCTTGAGGTGCATCATGCCCGGCTGGAAGAAAAACATCCCGGCCTGTCTCCAACCGGACCAGGAGGGAGGTAAGACCAAACCGGCGACTGTGTGCGTGTGTGTGTGTGTTTGTTTTAGTACATACCTCTCTGTGTGTGTGTGTGTGTACTAATTATCGCCCGTGCAATCTCTCGTACAGCGTGGTTTGGCGCCGCTGGTGGAGCTCGCGCAGACGGTTGGTGTCTTTAAATTAGTGAAACTTGGTAACTGATACCCTGTGAGTGTGTGTGTCTGTGTGTGGCGCACGCGCATGTATGTATGTATATGTGTGTGCTGTCTCGTGTTAATCTGACGCAGCGGCTGAGGTTACAGTGACGTTACGGTGATTTTACGTTCTGTGCGATCACCCGGTGACCGGTTACCTAGCAGCGCAGCGAAGTTAGCGGGGCTGCTAACAGGCTAAACCAGCGGTTAAACCGAGTGAGGATAAACGGTTGGTCAAGCGAAGGTCTGCCCTTGTGTGTGTGTGTGTGTGTGTGTGTGTGTGTCTGCAGGCGGTGTTACAGTAAAATCTGTGACCCCCTCAGTTTTGGTTGCTGAATGTGGAAATGGAGGGCTTGACTAAATATTGACAGGTGAACCTTTTAATGCTTCACATAAAAACCTGTACGCCGTTAAAATTGGTGACTAACGCCTTCTGACAGCACCTTGCAGCACCCTTTAATGTTTTCAACACCCCCTCTATAACACTGCACATGGCTGTATGGTGTAGTGTGTTATACCCTCATGGGAGTCTGTATATTTGGGTATTTTGTGGTGTAGTACCTAAGTGTGTGGTATTGTCAGCCCATATTTGTTCTTTTCTTGATACAAATTTAGGATAGAGTCTGTGTGAAGCAGCCTTAAAGGGCACCTCTTGCGCCTTTCCAGCTCCATTATTTGGTTCTTGAACACCATTAGGGTAGCTTTGTATGATTCAGAGTTCAAAATAATCCTTATTCATCTGATTCTGTGCTGTGGTGTCTGAAACAAGCTGTCTGGGCTCCTGTATTCTGTCACTTTAAGGCCCCCTCCCTTTAAGCCTGCTTTCATCTGATTGGCCAGGCGTCTGGAAGCCTGCCGAGGGGCACGTCCCAGTGCTTGTGAGCTGTACCGGGAGCCCAGAAAAGCAATTTGTTAGTCAGCCACTACTTTGAAACAAGAAGTATGTTTTGTGTCTGTTGTTGAGACTCTTCAGAAAGGACGCCCCACCCTGGCAACCAAGAAAACAGATTTGTATTTTAACCCAAACCACGATCTTTTTCTAACCACAACCAAGTAGTTGTTGTTACCTAAATGCCACCAAAAGCTAAGAAAGTGTCATCTTCACTTCTTTTTGTTGGCACAGGTGATCCTAAATACTTCTTACATCTGTGCTGTGAACAGTGTTAAAGGTGGTCGTGGCTTTCGGGTCTGAAACGTGAACACAATGCTGAAGTGTCTTAAACATGCATTCTTTTTAATGGCCACAAGGGGGCGACTCCAGTCATTGCAAAAAGACTTCTGGTGTATAGAAGTCTATGGGAAAATTAGCCTACTGCTAACTCAATTTATGACCTCAGTAAACACTTTTCTGATGAGTTTATGGTGTCAAATACTAATTTCAGGTCATATTGATTAAAACATTAAGTTCATTTTGTGAATTGTGGCCATTCTAAGGGTCAGAAAGGAGAACTATCCAGGGTTTGTTTATTGGTTAATGACTTGTCAATCACAAGTCGTTAGCTAGTCTTTGTAAAGTACTAGGATCTGTGTGCATCCATTTTTAGTTCCAAATGCAAGTTACACTTCCACGACACTAAGAATGAATAACTGCTGATTCTTTACTGTGAAAACAGGCTGACTGACTCAAGAAAAAGCTCACCTGTAGTGAGGTTTGCTTCACAGGTGAACTTGTAGCTGTGATTGGTGGAAAGACTGTCAATGAACTTGCCTGACATGCTTTTTAACTGGCCTTGTGCCATTGAGCTATTGGTTAAGCTGAACCCTGTTCATGTGTCGTGAAATATTCCATCAAATTTGCTTCATGTTTTCATCTGAGAACAGCATTAGTGAGAAGTCATGCTAAGTACGCTCTGGGAGTCAGTTTGGGGTTTTATGTATAATCAGTCATTTGTAGAAGAAAACATCTGTCAGACATTTTTTATGAAAATGATCATTTATTGCAGTCTAATCCAACCTACCTCCGGCAGGTTGATTAATGCCCTCTCCTCTGGTCTCCAAATCCACAAACCGACCCAGTGTACACAGTTTATGTGGATATTTTTCCATTATTCAGTAAGATTCAGCTGAAAGTCTTTGGGTTTTGAACTGGTGGTTGAACACATCAGCTTGGGCTTTTATACAGTGTGATGAACATTTTTGACATATTAGATACCATGTGATTGGTTTTAAACAATCGCGCATTTATTAGAACTGTTCATCAACTTTCTTTACTTGACATGGAAGCATCCAATCATGACGATAAGCTGCAGTTAAATGAACCTAATCTGAGAAGGTATTGATCGACCACATGGCCCAGTTAGAATAGAAACAAACATGTCAACACTCACCTAGAGTGCACTCGGAGTAGTTTTTCTCTTTTTACACGTGGTGTCGGATTCAGCAAACCATTTTTAGCTCATGTTTAAAAGGTCTGAACTCTCCAAACTGTTCACGGCTGCTGCCACACATTCTCCACTCCACTTGGATGAGTGTTTTTATTTTGTTTTGCTCGCATTATTTCTGAAGAACAGATACCTAAGGGTTTAACATTATCCACATTTGTGGTCTCATGAATGTAAACGTTAACCTTTAGCTGCTGCTGACAGGAAGTCAGCCCTGTGGTGAACCTTTATGGACTTCTAGTGCTAAGAACATTTACATGAATATCAATGGGTTGCCTTAAAATCTTAGTTTAGAACTGGTGTGACAAACTGAAGATGTAATTATTCCTTGATTGCCAAATATCCAGTTTTGTCCCTTTATTATAAATTTGGTATACCAACACCCAAATTCAGGGTAGCTGTTTGAGGTCTGATTTCCACAAAAGGGATGAATAAAGTTTATTGATCTTGACTAAATTTTGAAAATGGTGACGTCCGGCCGATTTAAGAGAAAGACTGTCATTTCCTTCTTTGGGTGTCGATTAATCTCCTTTATAAATGAAAATATAACGTGAAAATATGCTAATTCTCAGGGGTGATGTCGTCAAATGTTTTATTTTATCCAACCATGGCTTAATGATCGATCTGTTCTAAAATATTTTTTTTCTTTTGTTATTAATTGATTATACCAACAGATACTCCCAGGAATACTGGATAGCAGGTACTTATTACAAGGTCACAGATGGAGAGTAACACCAACACACCTCCAATATTTTGTTAACCTGCTGCCTGACCCGGTTCTACGGCTGTGCAATTAATCAAATTTTGATTTCTTTTACAATTTTGGCTTCCAGTGGTTATTAAAAGTGGATTGTCAAGATAAAATGATTATTTTTGCCCTTCAGCACATCCTTTTCTGTCAGTTTTCTCTGAAAGTCCAATTTTGCTTCTGCCAGACTGTGGCAGATTCATTTATTTATTTATTTTCAGTTAAAGGAAATCAACCTATTAAAAAGATAAGTTTATTTTTTGAAAGATTTATAAATACATAGTTTTTCCAAAGTCTGAGTAGTCGTGTTAAATACTCAGTATACCAGAATAATTATGCTTCTGGTTTTTAGCATAATCAAGCAGGCCTACCTGGTTCATGTGATAATTCTTAGTCCCATAATGTTTTATGTTTTGCCTTGTTAATTGTTTGCATTCATCACTCTAAATGTTGTCATTCTGCTAGAAAAAACACACCAATTCCTGCACAAAATTTAAACGCCATGAAAGTATGAAAATGACTTGTTTCACCATCTAACATCACCGGATTAATTATGCAGTGTACTCCTAGTGCCAGTCCTGAGCCCAGATAAATGGGGAGGGTTGCGTCAGGGAGGGCATCCAGAGTTAAATCTTTGCCAAATCAAATGTGGATCATCAGTAAGATTTCCATACTGGATCAGTCGGGGGGCGCGTTAACAACGACCGCCACCGGTGCTGCTGGCTAGCAGGGTGTCGGTGGAAACTGCTACTACAGAGGGGCGGTGTGACAGAAGAGGATGCTACGGGTTGGGTAAGATGGAGGCAGATGATCCGCTGTGGCGACCCCTAAAGGGAGCAGCCAAAGGAAGGAGAAGGAGAAAAAGTTAATACAGTATTTTTAGAACACATTTGAAAATGGTGAAAACATGCTCTTCTCTTACTGAAAGTCCAACACCCAACAATATTTAGTTTGCAATTACATAAAAAAGGGAAAAGTGCTAAATTCTCACATTTGAGTGGCTGGAATCAGCAAATGTTTGGGATGTTTTAAAGTAAATTAAACCGTTATTTTTTTTGGTTTCTTTGTTATCTAGAAAGAGACTGAAGGATGACCATAAACAAGCCTCCAGTATGGGTCAGTAAGCAACTGATATTCATATAGTGCTTCTCACAGATAGAAGTCACAAAGTTCTTTACTGGAGAAAAAAAGGAAACTAAAATAATACAAAAGAAGAAGAAGAACATAGGAGTGATCATGAGAAATGTATACAATGCAAAAAATGATTTATTTTTTCTAATTAGAAATGGGTTTAAAAGCAGTATAAGAATTAAAAGATCAAAATGTACATTGAATAAAAGCTGAAGTGGTTGCAAGACAAGTCTAGGTGTGATGTAGGACAGCTGCACAAAAGCAGTGAATGAATTATTTATTAACTGTGTCAGTAACACGTTTCCCCTAAAAAAAGTACTTTACAATAATTTTGTCAGAGGGAACCACAGTCCGCTTGCACAGTTGCTGGAAGGTGGGAATTATGAGGTCCTGACTGAGAGTGAGGAGGTTCATAAGAGGGAAAATGGATCACGTTGTTGTGTGGAGCAAACCGCAAACAACCCGCCATCTCAAGCAAAGGTGGTGTTACAGTTTAATTTGGACAGGGAATGTTAGTCAGAGTGCATTATCTGTCAGGAGAAGTGATGCCAACGTGATGTTTAGGCAGCTCAAGACACACTTGGAAACCAGAAATATCTTCTGAGAACAGCTTGGATGACTTTGAAAGAGTGCTTGATCCGAACCAGAGACCTCAGAGAGGTGATGCTCCAAATGTGCCTTTGTCCGAATATATAATCCAAAGAGGAGCTGTTATTAGTAGCCTCTGTGCCATTTCAGATGACATAGAGACAGGTGTACAGGTGTGACGTGAGATTTCAGGTTGTCCTTTGGTGTGCACTGGGTACAAACACTACCCTAGACCACTCCTGTTCCACAATCAGGAGTGTCACATTTTCTGAGGCAGCAATCAGAATATCTATTTTATTAGCACTGAGCTCCAGAAAAAAAAGTTCCTCCGTCGAGTTGCTGCTGACATTTAGACAGTAACATTAACCTACATAACTTATAAACCTCACATTGCTTAAAAGAAAAATAAAGCTGGATGTCATCAGTGTATAAGTGGTGTCTAATGTAAAAACTCTCAATAATCTCTCCCTAGTGTATCAGATATAAAATACATATAAAAACAGTGGCCCCAGACTCGTGCCCTGTGGGACACCCCCAAGATTTGAGTGCTGCAATAAGTATATTGACCAAAAAGTATAAGGGCCTATAGGCACGAATTCACCTAGCTACACAAAATTTGACAGATTGATATATTTAAATAATTTCTTATGCAAAATGTCAGTCCATGTTTCAGACTTTAATGATGTCCTCTCGTCTTGTTCAAACACAGTAAACTCTTATGTTTGGATTTGGGACTGTTTTTTATTCAACAAAAATTATATTTTTTTCACAGTTTTCTTATGTTTTAAAGACAAAACAATTCATAAAAAACAATAAACAAACTAAGTGACAATGAAACTAATTATTCACAACCTTGGTTGAGTGTAAGTGACTGAAAAAGCCTCTGTAATCCGAGCAGTTTGAGCCTCAGAGCCATTTACCGAAAATGTTACGGCCCCGCTTTGGTGTTGTGTTGTAAACCTGTGTGTAGTGCTCCTGGAGAGATAATAATATAATCGGTGTGTGTACAGCTTCCAGCTAAACTGGTCACAGTCCTTCACAGCCGGGATGCTGGAAAAAAGAACAAAACACCAAAATGTTAAACACTGAGACCCAAAAACAGCAGGACAAAAACAAAACATCACAGAGCTGAAAGCAGCAGAGTAAAAATAGACAGCAGGTAAATAATACATAGACCATGAGAGAGAGACAGTGTACTACTGTAGTTACATGTTTATTTGTATGGCTCCATGTCAGTACTCGTCTCAGAGGGCTTCGGCTCTCTAAGAAAATAAGAAATTAAGTCTGAACACGAGTCAGATGTAAAGAAGGAGCCTCAGGAGATGAAATGGTGCAAAAGCCGAGCAGAAATTTGAGTAAATTGGTTAAATTTTCCCACGAGTTTTGCTCTCAATTGAGGAGGGAAACCCAGAGTTAAATAAAAATGAATCTTGTGTTCTAGTGGTCAGGATAATCAGGCAGTGATTAAATGTGACAACAGCTGATTTAATTGTTAATTGTTTGTGTAAATTACAGATATTTAATCCAAATCCAAAAAAGTAAAAACATTTGCAAGAAGAAGAAGAAGAAATATTAACCCTGTGAGATCTAAGTCCTTATCGATGATGAGAAGTAACCCTAACCCCAGACATAACCCCCGACCCTGTGGTGACAAAATATGTGTGAGTCTAAAAATAATAAAAAAAGATTCTGACACATTTAAAAAATGCAGTCAGATCCATACGTTTTTGGACATATCTTTTTGTAATTTTTTCTCTGTACACCGGCACAGTGGATTTTAAATTAAACAGTCATGATGTGATTAAAGTGCAGACGTTCAGCTTTAATTCAAGGTCTTTAACAAAAGTATTAACTGTTTAGGACTTTATACACAGTCCCCAAAGTAGCATCATTTTAAATGTAAGAATTGTTTTTAATACTTGGATGCCTGAAGTCTAAAACCCACGGGTATCACCAGATGCTGTGTTTCCTCTCTTGAGATGCTCTGAAACTGCTTTGCAGTCAAATGTCTTGATTGAAATGGATTTTTCTAATATTACAGTTTGATCGTCTTTGTTAAATCATCCGTTCGGCTGCCAGTAGACCTCTCCGTGTTTATGATTGGTCAGATTCTGCCCAATCTGGGAAACCCTGGGTTGACTAATTGAGTTCATAAACACCTTCATGTGACCGCTTAGGGATGGTAGGGTAAGTGAAGCCAGATGAGGAGCTCAAATCCTGGGTATGTAGGACAGGGCCCTGGAGGAGAGGATCGATGGTTTAGACCTCTACTTGCTCAGCAGGTAAATGTGAATTTCTGGTTGAAATGAGGATGAATTCAAGCCAAATTTAGACATAAATGGGATGTCTTTTTAAACCATATTTAAGATTTAATTTTCCAGTGTTTGGGATAAATAAAATAGATCTAATCATATCAGAATAGTTTTGAATAAACTTTCCATCAGTCCATATATGTAATTATCATTTCAGCCCCTCCTACAGATTTGTAGTGTAGTTTATAACAAGGTGTCATTTTCTATAAGCTCTACTTATGTTTTATATGTGTTTAATCTTAACACGGGGGGTCAAATATGTAGAAAGATGAGTATTTTTCTCTGGAATTTGGTGGAAAGTGACTTCAGTAGTACCTGAAATTAATCACAAGTACATTACAATCGTTACCTAATGAGTTTGGTGTGAATATCATGACCTGTTCCAATTTTAGCTCACTTTTAAAATTTGGATTTGTTCCTGTTTTGTTAAGCTGGTGCTGTTAATAGCAGCTGAATTAGCTGTTTGGACCTCCTGATTATAACGTGGTGGATGTAAAGGAAACTATCCCTGGATTAATTTTTGTAAAAATGTGATGATTTTCAGTGAAGTTCTAAAGCATCTTTCTCTGTGATTTCTAAGCAGCTTTATGCTCGTCTGTTCCTGTAATCTTGCAAAGTTTCAAATCCCTGCCAGAGACCTCGGGGAATATTTAACCCCAGCCTCCCTCTGTAAGGTTAATCCCATCCAAACGGGGCTTTAGTTTGTGTGTGTGTGTGTGTGTGTGCGTGCTCTGTTAACTTTTACGAGGTGAAAAGGCACTTCAGACTGTTTTTATGTCTCCTCTCATGTTTACTGTGGTGGACTCAGTAAATGATTATTTCCTGGCTCCACTGATGGAGGACGAGACGAGCCTGTGGAAGAGAACATGGATGCTGCAGGCAGCCTTTTGCAGCACGCCGGCTGTGACGGTGTCAGGTGCGTGACCCCGATTTCTTACCTGGCAGGTCCAGAAGGGTCCAGCACCTGTGTGTCTGCAGGCCGCTCTGAAAGTCTGATCCACGGCCAGATTTGATCCGCTGCTCAACAGGAGTGTTGTCCTCACAGATGTCCTCATAAACACAGAGTCCAGACTGCCACCACCAGCATACAGACAGCGATTTATGGAGGATCAACGCTGCCGAAAATAATATAAATAAATAAATGGCTGAGATAATTAGTATGCCATGAAATAAAGCATAAATAAAAAAAAATTAAAAAATAGAAAATTATTTTGGGTATGAATTTATTTGTATTAGATGTAACATAAATTGATCTGATTTAATTTGCTTCTGAATTTTTGGAATGTGTATTTATTCCTATATTTATCTACTTTCTAAATTTCTTTTTCTAGAAATTTCCCATGTTTGGTTATTTTCTTACAATTTTAAGTTTAATTATTTTTCTGTTTTATTTCTTTATTTC